>KN887438.1:0-16727 GCA_000934455.1 Apostichopus parvimensis | reverse complement strand
CTTTGAAATCAACTACACCTTATTAAAATGGAAATGTCAATCTTTGCAGTAGCCTCCTAGAATAACTTAACAGGCAAGAGGACAAAACATTGAGATATTATTTTCCTTCCAATGTACAAAACTCACCACAAGCTTGTAAAAGTGCAACAGATGTAGAGGAAGAGAGGGAGGGGAGGGGGAGGGGGAAGAGGGTTAGCTTCTGGCATTTACTGAATCTCGTGGCTTACCCCATGAGTCTGGAGCTGCAGGTGTTGCCGTATCCGAGGCTTCTTCACTGGTTCCACTGGATGGTTCCCCGCTTGTCTTCTCTCCGTTGTCACTGATCTAATTAATCAAGATAGATTTTTTTTGCCATCTTTAAAATATCAATAACTGTTTCAAACCTCCTTCTAAATGCATTTGATATTCTTTCAAGCACTGTGTTAATGTTACCAAATAGTGATATATTTTACATAATTCTACATTAGCTTATAGCCAAAAAGTAGCACATTTTTTTAATATTCAAAAAATGAAAAACTCTGTCATAACACAAATTTTTTGATGTTTCTATGCTCACGACCAGAGACCACCCAAATCTTTCTGAAACAGGCTTCTCTACAAACAAAGTAACCAAACAAACCTATTACACTGAGAGGAGGGATGATAATCTCTCTAGTTTCCTGATTCAAGATAGTTAGCTTTAACAAAGAGGATGCACAAACCAAACAGAGTCCATCGCAATTCTGCAAATTATTTCTATTCCCTCTTTTTTCTGTTTAATGAATATTTAAATTTACCTCCATCTTCTCTTCCTCTGCCTCCTTAGAGGCAGCTTTGGTAGCTTCAGCAGCGACCCCATTGCCTTTCTTTTTCCCGTGTCCAAGTAATGCCTTGGCCGTCGCTTTCCTGGCCTCCTCCACTTTCTTCTTGGCATCTTCTTCCGCTTGTTTCTTCAGTTTCTCTTTCCTCTCAGCTATCTCTTGGTCCCGTCTATTCTCCAAGACTTCAATGATTGGTCTCTTTAAAGCTGTTTGGACATAAATAAGGAGGGAGAGTTGTTTGCTATGACTGATTGAGCTACTGTTAAGAATACCCAGAAGGTTGTAGTTATAGTCTTCCCCTGTATTTAATTATACCAACTGTTCCTAAGCATACCCAGAAGATTGCAGTTATGGTCTTCCCTGTGTTTTATTATACCAACTGTTCCTAAGCATACCCCGAAGATTGCAGTTATGGTCTTCCCTGTGTTTTATTATACCAACTGTTCCTAAGCATACCCAGAAGGTTGCAGTTATGGTCTTCCTTGTGTTTAATTATACCAACTGTTCCTAAGCATACCCCGAAGATTGCAGTTATGGTCTTCCCTGTGTTTTATTATACCAACTGTTCCTAAGCATACCCAGAAGGTTGCAGTTATGGTCTTCCCTGTGTTTTATTATACCAACTGTTCCTAAGCATACTCAGAAGGTTGCAGTTATGATCTTCCCTGTGTTTCCTTATACCAACTGTTCCTAAGCATACCCAGAAGGTTGCAGTTATGGTCTTCATTGTATTTAATTATACCAACTGTTCCTAAGTATACCCAGAAGGTTGCAGTTATGATCTTCCCTGTGTTTTATTATACCAACTGTTCCTAAGCATACCTGGACGGTTGCAGTTATGATCTTCCCTGTGTTTTATTATACCAACTGTTCCTAAGCATACCCAGAAGGTTGCAATTATGATCTTCCCTGTGTTTTATTATACCAACTGTTCCTAAGTTAAAACATCAAGGGATTTTTGTATTATTCTTTTCACATATATCACAGTATATGAACCAAATCTTTGTGTTCCTTCCTTTTTACAAACTACATATTATACTACTCTTCCAGGGTCAAGTGACGACAACTCACCATAACAGAAATTGTTATAAATACTTCTGAGATTGCCAGAATGTACTGAAATGGAAACTATATGGTCAAACTATCCATGCCATCAAGAATATAAATATTTGTCAGTTATTCATTGTGAATTCATACATGTTCAATACTCCAATATATTCATACTTTTAAGTCAAATGTTATGGCTTCAAAAAATGCATTTTGAAGCAATTGACATGAAACAAACACAACATCTTGATTCTACATTATGCATTGATAATGAATGTTGACTGCTCCAGTCCACAAATATTCACCTTCTACACAATCAAACATACTCTCCCCATCCAGAATAGAAGCTTCTTCATCCCACCGTTTGTAGACGGGAGTAACATTGGATGAAAGGTCAGGGTTGCTCATATAGCCATCACGGAAGGTCTGGAAAGGAATATTAGAGGTGATTTACCGGTGAAGTAATTCTTGAGTACTGTGTCTTAGAAATTCTGGAAGCTTTAGGAGTATGGACAGGGAAGAAGCTTGCGAAAGTGATAATATTTGTATATCCTATGAGTTTACCTTATTTGTCTATTTCACTTAATATGGTGCAAACACTATCTGTTATCATCTCCAGGTGTCAGACCAATCCTTCAACCAACTCTCACTTTTTCACTTTCTTTCATCTTTCTTTGACTCTATCACACCCCCGCTCCTTCCCCTTCTCTCCACCACTCCTTCCCCTTCCCATTGCTCCTTCCCCTTCCCACCCCCGCTCCTTCCCTACTCACCCCCGCTCCTTCCCCTTCCCTTCTCACTCCTTCCCACCCCTGCTCCTTCCACCTTCCCTCCCCCACTCCTTCCTCATCCCTCCCCGCTCCTTCCCCTTCTCTCCACTGCTCCTTCCCCCTTCCCTCGCTCCTTCCCCTTCCCACCCCCACTCTTTCCCCCTTCTCTCCACCACTTCTGCCCCTTTCCCACCTCTGCTCCTTCCCCTTCTCTTACCTCTCTGGTGCCATCATCTAGATTGAGGATGTCATCAGCCAGAGAGCTGGTGCCCCCAAGTTCGTTGTTGGAGTTACTGACGTAAACTCTGGTTTGGTTGCCTGTCTGGGATACTTGAACTACATCACTACTAGAGGACATCCCAAGTAACCTAATAAAGAAAACAAACATGGTGCGTATTATTATACTATGCTCTCAAAACATGTTTCTCTCTCCACCTACTTCAGACACGGTGCACATTCTACCATGCCTTCAAGCACGGTTTACATCCAATGTTTTCAAACATAGTTTTCAATCCACCACATTTTCAATCATGGTTTCCATTACACCATGCTCTCAAATACAGTTTACATTCTACCATATACTTTTAACTGATTAGTGTATGTTTATTAACTGTGAATGCTACCTGAAGTTAACACTATGTTATTGTACACAAAGGTTCTATATTCATACCCCAAATGAAACTGTGTTTTCAATTTCCACCTTGTTTTCAATCATGGGTTTACATTACACCATGCTTACAAATAGAGTTAACATGACTACTGCATATTTTTAACTTTTAATGTAAGCTTGAAGCATTCTGCTTGGCTGCTTAATCACACTTACCGTAAGACTGCCGAGACACTTAGCGGCCTGTGAGCTCCTGAATGGTAAATATGAACCATCTGTGAGTTGCTGGCCCCTGGACGGACATGCAACCTCTGCCTACCTCCCCTGGGCAGGTTCCTGATCGGAGCTGTGCCCTGGGAAGAACTGGCTGTATCGTCGGACATGTTTCGAACCAGCAGTGGATGGGTGGTGGAAGGAGTCCTAGCGGTTAGAGCACCGGCTCCTAAAAGAAAATAACAAAAAACATCAAAATGATTCTCCAGCTTTACAAATCAGTCACGTGATGACGAAAAAATTATTCTTTCTTAGCATGTTAACTGAATTTTCTTAAATTGAAAAAAGAGTAAACCAATGGAGTGGTTTCTGTTTTTGCATGCTGAATTGAAAAATTTGAAATTAATATTTGAAAATTAAATGACCACTATCCAAAGTGCTGGAGCTATCCAGTAGCAACCCTCAGTTCCTCTTATGGACAGCATTAACTGATCGACAATTCTACAACCAGGATAAACCAAAGTGCATTTGTTATGCAATTATGCAAACTTCTGACTGCATTGCTACTCAGGAGAAATCTCAACATGTCTTGTCCCTTTAGTTTAAATTGCTTACTATACAAAGATTGTCTTATTCTCAGAACTTGCAAAGAAGGCTTACAGGGGAATAAAGTCCTAGTCTTAAATTTCTGTATGTACAGCAATTTTGATTTGAATAGCTCAATTTGTCAATTTGCATGGCAACATGTCCATTTTATTACTTAGCAATTTGTCCATTCTGCATAGCAATTTCTCCAGTATTGCTTTACAGTTTGCAATGCAATACCAGCAATATTTATTTTCAAAGCACAAACACACCAAAAACTAGCTAAATTTTGGAAAAACTGTTCTGTATTCCAGTTCTCGTAAATTAGATAACGTTGCAGTTAATAACCTTGAATAGCCAAGTTTGACTTCACACAATGATGAAGAAAACCTGTAAAAAGTAAACTTTGTTCTTTTTTCCCCCTTAAATGTGATTGCTTGATGAGGAAATGTTCACTTGTTGTAGAAACAATTACGAGGTGCGTAGTTTGCAATACTGTGGTCTGTCCTTGAGTGACACTCTAAAGATACCAGGCATTACCTAGATGATGCAAACAGCCACGTGAAGTACACAATATATTAATTATTAACGATAACATATAACTTGATGTAGAGGCTTGAAGACTACAAAAAACGTATTCATGACGTGAGTGTATAATGTCTTCGAGCCTCCAGGTTGATATGGCACCATGATGAAACCTTCTTGGTATTACAACACACAAGAAGGTCACTTTACAGTGCAAGAAAAAGTTGCTAATGATGTCACTTAGCATTATTATGTTGTTTTTTTTTATGTTTGTCACTGTATAGCTGACAATTTCTTTCTTTGTGCTACGGTAGCTTTACATAATACAGGGCTGGGATTGACCGTTAGGCCAGATGAGACCGGGCCCACGGCTCCTGATTTAGAGGGCCCAAAAGAAAAAAAGAAGGCAACAATCAAAAGGAAAAAAATGAAATTGGAAATGTGACTTATCAAAATATTTACAAAAAGTTTTTTTTTTAATAGAATTTTGTTAATGCTGCCTGTTCATATTACTTTCCAAATTATAGGGTAATTAGATGTATATGAATGAGATCTTGACAATGCACCCATGGTACATGCACCGTACGTACATGTTAAAGTGGATTAAAATTTAAACACATCAACTGCTTCGAATACCGTAAAGCTCTAGGGCGCCAAAATTTATGTATGGCCCATTGCACAACAAAATGGTAAATCTTACACTGTATATAAAATTGTAGAGTAGAGAATGCTAAAAAACATATAATGGTATTTTGAATAATGTTTTTTCATCAAAATATTTACAGAGTATGACCTTGTTTGATAATGTCAGTAAATGTTAATGCTTGCAAATGTTTTTCTTGAAATTGAGTATTAACAAAAACCCTTATTCTTATTTGGATAATGTGTCTGTGGGCAAATAGAATTTTGAGATCTTAACACTGCCATGATTCTAAAGCACCCTCACATTCAAGTAGTACTGTTCACAAATTAATATAAAGGCTATATAATAAGTACATCTACAATGCGTTACAAGACAGGTTGTCAGAAGCAAATTCACATTAGTGGAGGGTTGGGTGCTGGTGGGGTTGGGGGCAAAACCTGACCAGCCTAAGCATTGCTATCAATGTGTTCCACGATCACAAGCAACATTTAAATAATATTATCTACTAGCCTACATACAGTAGGAGAGGTGAAGGGTGCCAGACAGACTTCAGATTAGGTGTAAATACACTGTACATAAGTATCGGACGGGAGGGGGGGGGGGGGGGGGGGGCAGGGAGGATTGTACATTAAAAAATATTTTGTTTTACAAATATTTAATAGGTTTAAATGGAGAACATACTTCCATTATTTTATACACAATAGATGTCATTTTATCACCTAAACTAAGTTATGAACCCCCCACCTGAATGATATGTACACATGTACAATAACTTGCCAGTACTGAAATAAATGACAATACTGAGCTGCTCTATGATGATTTGAGAATCTGTTGCACAAGTCAACAATTCAGTCTGCTGTGTGCTACATCTGATCATGATCACATGCAATTTAAAGTTCTCCCTCTTCTGCACTTGAGACACAGCCTCATCTATAATTGTCACCATAAAACCTCACCTCCAAACCCTCTCCTCTTTCTACTCCTCCTCTTTCTCCTCAGCTCTCTTGACTTCTTCATTTCAATTTCACATTCTTTTGTTAACTCAATAAGTCTTCTATATCACACTGAAATCCCTGTTTCATACTTTCTATGTGAGCCAGTTTGAGTAGATAAAACATGCTCTATAATACCCATAATGCTACACCAGGTCAGGGACAACTAAACACATACAAATCAAAGACTATCCAATCTCTTTTAATACTGCCTCCCTTTTTGCTTTTGTACATGTTTACTTTCTTTCGAATATATGTTAGATTTGGTGTATTTCAAATTAACTTGAGGGATTTATCAAATTGAATCAATATATCGATCGATTGATCATTCCCTGTCCTAATATTACCACTTCCTGTACTCCATCAAATACCTTTCCCACAGACAGAGTTACTTTCCTTTCTTTCTGCTTAGATCTTCAACCATGGTAACTATTTGCACACCTGTACTTCCCCCTCAATCTAGGCTAACAGCACCTGTACACTATTCCTGAAGGAAACCCCCTCACCTGTGATTCCTGTAGCAGGTCTCACATCATCATGAACTGCCACCGGCATCTGGTAAGAGCGATACCTGCCCTCCAGGCCCGGAATTTGCCTTACAGTCTCACCTGAGCAAAGGACGGTGAAAGTTTAAACTGTTAGAGAGGCTGGAATCGTGCATACAATGACTGTATTTCAAATATTTGTAATATCATTGCCATTCCTTCTGACGTGCACCTTCTTTTTCTGCTACGATGACCACCATGGATAATTTGTGACAGGGTGTGACCGGTTTAGTGTGAAACATGAGGATGACACAAACAAGCACAGAAGACTGGAACAAGTTCACAAAGTAGGCAACACACCTCTCCACAGACAGCTTAAGGCACAAATACGTAGCTTATAAAAAGGGCTGAATAGCCACTCAAGGGGGCCAGTTTGGACTGGCTAGACCCAGACCAATGAAGCTGGCTAGAACCAGAACAATGGTGCTGGCTAGAACCAGAACAATGATGCTGGCTAGAACCAGAAAAATGATGCTGGCTAGGACCAGAACAATGGTGCTGGCTAGGACCAGCACAATGATGCTGGCTAGAACCAGAACAATGATGCTGGCTAGAACCAGAACAATGGTACTGGCTAGAACCAGAACAATGATGCTGGCTATACCCAGAACAATGGTGCTGGCTGCACCCAGAACAATAATGCTGGCTATACCCAGAACAATGGTGCTGGCTGCACCCAGAACAATGATGCTGGCCAGAACCAGAACAAAGGTGCTGGCCAGAATCAGAACAATGATGCTGGCTAGACCAATTGACTCAGGAATTTTTAAATTAATCAGGAGAGAAGGATGTAGAAGGAGAGGTTGGAGGGTTGAGGGGGTCATGATGGCATGAAGGGTATGATTTTTTACAGATTTGTGGAAAGTTGACATGCCACTGATGATGAGGAATCAGTAGGTATAACTGACTACAGCAAAGCTACTTCTTTATCTTGTAGCCAAACATGTTTTGGGAGACAGAAATAACAATTTGGAACATGATGTACTTGCAGGCAATTAAAAGCAATGAATTTACACATAGCTACCAAAGATTTATTCAATCAACTGATGAACTAATTACATGTTATAGCTTTGAAGCAAGTAACTATCAATGCAGGAATGTTCAAAGGAGTATTTTTTCAGGAGAAAAACAAAATGGTAGAATAGGTAGGAACATGGGTCAATGTCACAAATATTTTGTTAATCAAATCACTAATATTGTATATTAATCTTACTTTTCCCTGTGTGTTCCTGTGACACAACAAAATATGATGCAAACCTAGAAATGGCGGTGTCAATTTATCTGCTTACCAATCTAATCTAATCTAATCTAATTTTTTGCCTGGATGTTTCTTTCCCACTGTTTTTATTTCACTACTGCAACCTTTAACATGATGGACTTTTATGAATAAGTAACTTCCTGTTCTCTCACAATTTGTTGAAGTTTTGTGGCATAATACTTTGATTTACTCACACCTCCAAGTTTGTCACTACAGCCTCCTCAAACCCCAACACAAAGCTTCTAAACGACATTATGCTTATGTGTTATGATGAAAAGGCTTCGCCCAGTGTGAACGTACTTAACCACTCAAAGTGTGATTAACATTGTCGGAAGAAGAGTTTGAACTGTTACAGAGAATCACAAGAAATGCTAACAATTTAGCAAAAACTGATTTTTTTTTTTGTGAAATAAGCAGCCTTTTGCTGTATGTCATATGTGATTAATGAAATTAACTTTGGAAGTTAGAAAAAGCTATGTTGAGAGGCTGTGAGAGCAAATATTACTGTATATTAATATACTACTGGCAATGGTTTAATCTACAGTGAAGTTATATTAATTTAAAACTAGGAAAGTGTCTCAAATGTTCAGAGCGGACTGTTGTTTTAGAGCTACAAACTGTAAGATCCTAACTCTTTAATAAAAACCAGACACAGCTAACAGCTGTGCCCCAGTCATCAATTTCAACAAATATAAAGAAGATATCACTGCAATGCATAGTTCACCACACCATCACATCTCACAGGTGTGCGATGGACAATTAACTACACCACCCTCACACTTCACAGGTTTGTATTGCATAGTTAACTCCAACACATTCACACCCCACAGGTTTGCGATGAATAGTTAAACTACACCTCAATCACACTTTAGAGATTACTGTTCCAATCTCAGTTAACTACACCAACTTTACACTTCACAGGGTAAGTGATGCATAGTCAATTACACCACATTCACACCTCACAGGTTTGCAACGCATAGTCAATTACACCACATTCACACCTCACAGGTTTGCAATGTATAGTCAATTACACCACATTCACACCTCACAGGTTTGCAACGCATAGTCAATTACACCACATTCACACCTCACAGGTTTGCAATGCATAGTCAATTACACCACATTCACACCTCACACAGGTTTGCAATGCATAGTCAATTACACCACATTCACACCTCACAGGTTTGCAATGCATAGTCAATTACACCACATTCACACTTCACACAGGTTTGCAATGCATAGTCATGTACACCACATTCACACTTCACACAGGTTGGCAATGCACAGTTAACTACACCAGATACACACCTCACATGTTACTGTTCAATCTCAAAGAGCATCATGTCAATTTCTGCTCTCACAGCAACAGAGTAAGTCAACAAGATGGGCAGCTGGACCAGCCAGGATAAATGCAACCTCACAGACCCCCCATTTATCTTTACTTCAACTGTTCCTCTAGGCTACTCTACGCTTATGGTTAGTGAATTCTGCCAACTTTCTCTCCGATTTAGATCGTTAGAATCACGTGAAGCTGACAGAAACACTTCTCCATAAAACTTCCTCTCGATGCATTCTGATATCTTTCAATAGCTTGAAAGACTATTTCATAAATTACAAAACATTTGCAAGGTATTATGAAGACATGGACACAATCATGCACAATGAGATTTATGCAAAGCATGAAGAAAGAAACATGGACAAAAAAACAGCTCAGGAGAGGGAAATGTCTGATAAAGAGTCTCACAATTCAACAAGAGAGAGGATGTAAACGGTATGACTTTAGATTAATAGAAACACATATCAAACCAAGAAAACAGAAAAATCTACAAGCACTTGTAAGCAAAATCTTCCTGTATTTTACTATAGATGTCTTGTGTAACATCTCAACAGATCCCACCTTCCCCCTCCCTACAACCCCATTTTTTGTTATTGACTTTAATAACTATTAATCATACTACACCATTCCCATATAGTACAACGCACATATTTGTTTCATGATCTGTACGTACTGTCTGAAGTAAAGTTTCAACCAACACCTGCTATGACCCAGGTAGTTTGCATCAAACCAAATGCTGATAACAGCAGTTTGTAGCAGTCAAAATATTTTTTTTAAAAGATTTTTCTGCCTCTGATGAGATACAGGATCAGATATTTATGCATAGGAATAGCTTATACTGCTAACATAAACACAATGATCGGCAAAGAAACAAAAAAAACAAAACAAAAAATGCAACAGCATGCAATCATGAAAACAGACTGTTATGTCCTTCACATATATTCAAATTAAAATCTCAAATAAAATACTACACTAATGAATCAAGTTGATGATTTCTATCTTCTGCAGTTTAACACAGAACATTCTTAGAAACTGTAAGAATGGAACAAATCTTCTTCAACTGTTTAACTGACAAATACAAAATTATCTAAAACATTAATTCATCACTAGGTAGAGATTTTGGGTGAAAGAAGTTAGGACAATGTCCTAGAGTGCTTGAAAAGACAGTGATCGCATATTGAGCCATGCTTGTTATGTTAAGCTAAAATGAGTGCAAGCTAGCGACAGCATGCAATTATGGGAACTGTAGAGGGGGAATGGGGGGGGGCTGGCTTAAATACAAGAACATAAGGAAAGTGAATCTAGATCTTTCAACTATGTTCTTAGATGACAAGACAACATGTTGTATCTCTTTATTCTTTAAAGTTTGTCAAAAATCTGAAGCAGTAGTCCTGGTTCTAAGCAGATCCATCTGTTAACATGTTTCAAATATAAAAACAAAACCACCAACTTGAGAAAACGGTTCAAAATATCCTGATATCCGTCATAACAAATATGGCAGTTGGTAAGATCTGTGTCATCACCCTCCCTCCCCCCTCCACAAACCCCCTCACCTACACAATATACTCTTTTTCATTTTCAAGTACGTCTACAAAAAGCTTGAAACCATCGATTCCATTTTCCACCTCACTATTTTTTCGTCTTTTCAGAGCCGATGTCGCTTCTGAGAAAAGAGTGCCTTATCGAAAGAAGCAGACCAACTTTCGTCCGCCCAACTACTCACCGGGTGTACCCTCATCCAGGGGAATAAAGAAATCGTTGCCCCTATCCGCAGTGGTATCTCCCATCCTGAAGTAATCCAAGTCTTCGGTGATGTCGTATTCCTCCGCCTCCATGTCCGAGTCATCGTCATCATCATCGGCGTCATCATCCTCTTCTTCATCATCATCCCCATCATCATCCTACAAATCAGACCAGAGATTGCGGAATATATATTTCAGAGTGTTACGCTTGACACCAGACTGATGATATCGTTACCTGAGTGATACTCGTGAGTTTTGGAAAATCACTGCCAAAATTGACCAAACTCAAAAAAAGCTGCTTTATGTAGAATGATACAACTATTCCATATCACCGGAAAACAAGGAACCTGATGGAAACAATTAATCATGGAATCTCTTGTGATCAGACCAGAATGAGAGCTTACATGATGAAATAGGTTCAAGCTTTTCCTCTGCACTTTTTCACGGGTAGAAGAGATGTTAATGGCGACCTTATTTTGCAAAACGTTCCACAATGTTAGCACAACAGTAAAAATTCCAAACAATATAAGACGGTGTCTTTTAAGTACAAAGACACAATCTGTTGACATTGGGAAGCGAGCTCCGCTAGAAGATGAGTTCCAATCTCTTACCTGTCCTTCTTCCTCGTCAGCCCTTTCAGATTCACTGTCTGCAGCAGAGTCGTTTTCCTCTTCGACTTCAAAATCTTTACGAGAGAGAAGAGCAATTAGTTCATCCGGAAGATCAAAGAATGCAGCAACTATATTGTTCGATTCTATGTTTTGATCCTAATTTTAAGGACCTTTTTTACCATTGAAGAAAAAAACAAATTACATACTAAACATTTTCCGTAGCCGTGACGATAAGAAAATTGATGTTTAACACAGTATGACCGTCTGGTAGAGGTTAACAAGGTAATTCAATCGTTTCACAATTCCTTCTCTTTTTCAAATACTGATCATGTCTACATATGAGTTGAACCTAATTTCCAAACTATTTTACTGGTCTCAACAGTTAAAACCTAAAACAAAACACATGCTTTCAATACCAAACAACTGGTGTTTTGAAATTCTCAACTCTCAACAAAAAAAAAATCACATACAAAAAACAAAACAAAAATATGAAAGTCCTGGGAAGGATTCTTTTGGCCATGCATTAGGGTTGTTTGAGGAGAGAATCTAGATGGGTGAGGTCACCAAGAGAGTAACCACTGAACTAATGACAAAGGGGCCCCTTGGCACTCTATAAGCTCATCTTTTATCAGTCTCCAAACAACAAAGACAGATTTTCACAAAACTGTTGCTTGTTGTTGTAACGATTGCTCCCTGGCAGTCGTCTGCAACCTCTGAGGGCTTACCAGGTATCACTGGTATCACAGGCTCTTCCTCTTCCTCCTCCTCCTCATCCTCCTCCTCCTCTTCATCCTCCTCCAAGGGTTGACTCTGCATCTCAGTATCTCCCGGGGTTGGTTCTATGTCCGCTCCATCCTCTGTCATGGTAATAACCATCTCATCCTGGGAGGCATCTTCTCCTGGTCCAAAACAAAAATAGGAGAGTCAGCACTCACTGTTTACATTATCACCTTTGAAGCAAACATCAGACAGTCCTCAAACAGAGACATAATCACAACATATATTCATTGCTTTGGACATTACACATCTCCTACTAGTACTAGAGAACTTACCTCCTTGATTCAGAAAGCTGGACTGGAAGGAGTCTAGCCTCTCCGGTCCAGCTGCTATCAAAGTCTCCCCTAAGACATCTGGTCCTCTCTCCTGTTGGTCTAACAACTCTCCAACAATCTCCTCTAATTGAGTAGTAACCTGAAAACAAATGGGAAAATTAAAACTAAACTGTATCGACATGGCTGCAGAATATTTGCCTCATGCTTTCGTTATCTACCCTTAACACTGAATGTGACAGTGTTTTGTTTGGATAATACAGGAGAAACATCCAGTTATCTCGAGATACAATCTCTGATTGCGCAGTCAGAGAGTAATAATATCTCGTTTGATGGTCAGTTTCTCTCATTTCTTAAGTTGACAATGAACTTGTCAGGAAAACGAGAAAGAAATATCAGTCGCAAGAAACACAATAAAATACGACACCAACAAAACCAAAAATATTAGTTCATACAAGCATAATTACCTCGGATTCCATTTGGCTCACCGTACTGCTCCCTCTCAATGCACTGCCTGCTGGGAAAAATTGGGAGGAGGGAGGAAGGGGAAAGGGAAGGAAGGAGAAAAGATCATCTTTATCTCTATCGACTACAACAACATGAACATTGAAAAACTTCTGAGGCTATGTTTTAAGCACATCACAGTAAACATCGCTTATTATGCTTCCAAATAATGCTAGTATTCAACTGATTAGTTTTCAACTTTAGTGCTTTTCAAGTCATTTACAAGGTCTAAATGTTAGAACAAAGTGACCAAGTTTGCTACAAGTGATGCAAAGCTGGTGTCTATTGCTCTATCAGTTTTAATCTGGCACTAAAGTAAGATTGTAAGCGGCAGTAAGATACCAATCACTATCAAACTCAAAAGTGCTGAAAGAGTATACTTTCAGATATGATTAAACTATTATTATTACTTTTATAATTAGTTTTTATTATTATTAAAAACAAAACACAAAAAAAGAAAGAAATAGGAACAACATCTCCAGTGACTTCTATAATATGTTGATTTGCAAAAACATAAAATAGGTAAACTTCCAGTCAAATATTGTAGAGAAACACAACGATGTCAAGTTAGGTCAATTTGATTCAAACTGTGTGAATGCTATGTGCGTGTAGTGGTGTGTACAACACAATATACATTATTTCCTTACCGCCTGTTCTATTCCTTGAGCTTCTCGATGGTCGCAGTAGGTCGTTCCTTCCGAGTTTGGTTTTGAAGTGGCCCTTTGAGCCGGGTGGTACTTGATTGACCATTCTGGACAATGTATCTAATGGTTTGAGGGCTGAATTGACAGTGTTGGCCATGTTGGGGCTGGACAAATCCAGGCTGTGAGTGATACGAGCTAGGTCGGTCACAAAGCCCTTCTTCAGTAGCAGTCTGGTTATGTTGTTGACGGAGGAAGTGGGACCCTTCACCACCCCTGCGGGCGATGCGGCGGTACCGTGAGGAGGGCTGGCAGTAGAGGGACAGGCGTCAATCATCACACTTATCAGTACTGAGAACAGATAAATCAGACACAGTTAAATACACCAAAAAAACAAGTTAACAACAACATACTGTCTGCCAATAGAATGCAATTTTGCAAGATGTTGAAACTGCACACTAAATAGAAATTTGTCTATACTCGTTATCTTGAGAAGCCTATGTAAACACAATTATCTATTGTTGAGCTCTAGCAGTAAGGGGCCTTGTTCTCTTTGCTAATTATCAGGTCACATTGAAGACATTCAAAGATTTCTACTTATTATCTTTACCACAAAAGGGAAACATGCCACATTAGAGACATACAAAATAAAACAATATTAAGAAATTCAATGAAAATCTTGCTTATCTCCACCCCTCCCCTCTTCCCACCCATCTTCTCACACATCCCTATCCATCCAGGTTAAACCCTATGTCTTCAAATGAGTTATTCTTGACATTTAATTATGTATAAGAATGTGAGTTCCTGACATAGTGCTCTTGGAATCATTGTTTACTTTCAAACTTTGCTAAAAAAGGTTAAATTTCTCAAATTTTTGCCAAGTAAACACAACCACATCTGGTCAAATGTCACCAATGCTTTGAACTTACAAGTGAGAGCTTGGATTCTCAAGTGCTTGTCTTTGCACTCTTGGAGTGAAAGAGCTCTCTGCAGGGCGCCTTTGACCTCTGACACGAGGGTGGCCTGGGCCTCAGGACTGTGATTACAGGATGCTAGGCTGGCCAGAAGTAGCTGTGCCTGAGCCGGGCAATCCTTGTCTGTAGATTTCTCCGTTTGTGGCAGGAGGTTATCCAAAATGAAAGCGAGAGCAGATCCATCCTGAACAAAATGACAAATTGAAGAAATTCGACGATTATATGATTCTTCAAAGCAAGGAAAGAGACTTAAGGTGACATCCACAACGAACACATTGGAATTAGACAATGTCACAAATAATAGACTTTCCCATCATATGAAGTAGATAGTAAGGGCATGACTGGAGCTTCAGACACTCACAGATAATTTGCATAATATGAAAATAAAAAAAAAAATTCCATAAATCATATTGCACCTCCATACTCGTCTCCGGCTAGGTTTCATGGACATTTAGAAAAGCCTTTTGAAAAACATTACATATTGCAAAAATGCCGCAATGAGTCCCTCCGTAATAATAATTCTCCTTTTCATTCAGAAATAACAAATCTTCATAGGAATATCACTAAAATTTCAGAATCAACAATATCTATCTACTTTGCAAATCACATTTCGATAAGCCTTACTAACCTCTTTTGCATGAGGGGTGCTGCAGACGATGAACTGGTACTGCGACACAAACTGGGCGCACCCGATGTACGGCTTCACCAGCTCGGCCAGGAGACGTAACACGGCAGATTTGGAGATGAGAGGCTTAGTCTTGGCTTCGGGTGTCGTTGTGACCGTCAGAGTCGTGGTCTTCTTGGATTTAGCAGACGACGTAGACGGTAAAGATATAATAGAACTCGCCTCTGGGAGCTGGGGAACGACGGAAGCAAACATTACTTAAAATTTCCGACGAAATCCAAAACCTACTAACGTTTTTTATGCCGTTTTGGTTTGGGGTCTTCGGGCATACAAAAATATCTATAGTTAACAGAAACATTATCCAACAGGCTTCCGCAAAGATTTGTCAAACACTCAAACCTTACTTGGGCCTTTACGACTGAAATCATTCTTGGGCTGCACGAGTTCATGTTAATTCATAATGGGACCTTCAACAAAGATATTTGGGCAGGCCTGATACATTGGCTACCTATCAGCCCTAATCTTTCAGCCCTATCAGCCCTAAATATATCTTTCTTCATGCTACGGTACAAAACATAGTTAACTGCTATTAAGCATAAATTTGCTCCCATGGTTTCTGATATAATTTCCCTAGGCTCTTTATAAAGCAACTCATCTTCTTGACAGCATTTAGTCTTTTTCTCTTCAGTAATCTCTACGACAAAGCTACACTGCTGTTATTGACATGTAAATTCCTAAAGGGATAAAACAATTTTGCAATAACAGTAGGAATTCTGGCTTTCTACTTATTAGTTGAGCTAACAATGAGACCCTCATTATCTGTTTATTTAATTTACATGACCAGCATAACAAAAAGATTTTCCCTTCTCCCAAATAATACCACGCACACATAAGTTCTGAGATTTCAGTTGTCCTAAGGAGTCTAGCAAATCTTATGTTGGGAGGTTTCTTTGTCTTGCCTCTTCTTGAGCCTCCTGCCCTTAAATGTATAAATACATGAACCATACATAGCGAGTCGGGGAGCAAGCTTTTAGCCATGTCGCACCGTGGTTGTGGAACAAGTTACCATCAGATATACGAAGCTTTACCTCTATCAGCACTTTGAATAAGCGTTAAAGACGTTTTATTTCAAACAAACTTTTGATTAAGTGTATTCAATTGTATTATTGTATTTGTTTTGTTAAGCGCATTGAACCCTGGGATTTTGCGCTATATAAGCACCGGTGTAATAATAATAATAATACCTCATCCTCCACTAGG
>KN887437.1:63847-81512 GCA_000934455.1 Apostichopus parvimensis | reverse complement strand
GAAAGCTTCAGATTAGATTAAGTTCTCACAGATCCGGTGTTCTATCGTATACGCGTTTTCAATCAAGTATCTAGAATATCATAACGATTTTCAACACTATAAAGTCAACATGAAAAGGGGCATTGTCTAACATTTCAAAGTAAGCGGTATCCTTTTTTTGGGGGGTAAATGTGACGTTACATCTTTTGAAACTAAAACATAGCATTTAAATTACCTTTAACAAATACGGACAACTTAAAAGTGACACATCTATAATAATGAAATTTAGTCACTTCAATAAATTAACGCGTCTCGTTATTTTTTTATTAATGACATATTGCCTGCCAAAGTGTATGATTTCGTGATGGTAATTCAAATCGTCTAATAATGTATTATTTATTTAAAACAAGTTTAAGACAAAGGTGAACACTAACTTGAGGCCTACATGTATTCCCATACTAGGTCTATTTCATCTCATTGGGATTGAGCATTTTCTTGAAAGCCACTGATTATTTTAATTTTCCAGTATATATATCCCTTTTTCATGCAATGTTATTCACCTGTGTTACCCACATCAGATGCATTTTCTCACATGCATACTCTAAATAAAGCCAGGGTCTATTTTTAATATAAAAATGAAAAAGCACAAGTGAAGGACTATCCAAAAAAGGTTGTTCATTAACAAATCATTAGTTTCGCTTGAACAAGGAAAGTGGGAAGGCAATTAAAGAGTTACATGTCTGCTTATGTTAGGAAGAACTTAGATTTGACGGTATATAAGCGAAATGACTTTCTAAACTAAAAAGATTGGAAATTGGAGTTAAACTGATAAATTGGTGCCACCCGACGTAAGAGATGCAATCCATAACCCCTTGCGGTCTTCGCTTACATTCGCGGTCGCACAAAAGTCGTAAATTTAACTGCCTGATTATTATTGATTATTATTATTGATTAATTTACCGGTTGAAAGTTCCTAAAGCATGATCACTGTCGTCAGTGCTCACAAAGTTTACCGATGCTTCAACTATCAAGTGCTCTCCTTGATGCGTGAGGACAATTAATATAATGTTCACGATTATTTTCCTGCTAGCAATTACCTACGTTGTCAAAAAAATTACAACCTACAATGGAATCGAAACAAAACTGCATCAATTTTAGAAGGTACTTATTCACTTTATTCATTATTTTACTTTCAGATATTTAAAGGTACCACACCTGCTCATGATATAAATGCTAACAGCGACAACGACACCTACGTACCGATGAAAGCGTTGACTTAGAACAAGCTTCAATTTACAGGCTCAAATAGCGGCTTAATTTAGGTTTAAGCTTACGGTGTTGCTTGTAAGAGAAAAATTTGCTACGTGAACAAGAATTTGGAGAGTGGTTCATGCTACTACTTTTGTATGTATGTATGTATGTATGGTATTATATAATTACATATTAATATGATTATTTTTTTTGGTTCTTTTTCGACACAAATGTTTAGTAACGTATATCTTTCGTGCAATCTCTTCAGCAGGTATAACATTTGCAAGGTATTTTAATAAAGACCTATCATACATTGTCCTTATACAGAAATACGCATTTTGTATAGAATAGTCTAAGCGAAGGTATTGGACTTTAGCGGACAATAAAATATTTAAACATATGACAATGATGTATACAAATTTCCCCTTGTTCACTTACCTGCTTATTTCACTTACAATGAAGAGCGAAGGTGACTTACCATAGTATCCGTTTTGATATGTTTTGCTTTATTTGAAGCTGAATCAAAGAGATGCGAGGCATAAGATTCGTCTTATATAGCGTTTAAGATGTATCTTGGAAATGACGTTAACATCACATAACATATTTCATTTAGAGTTATCAGACAAGTCATGTAACCATAATTGATAACTATATATTGTACTTTGCTCCCAGCGATCGTTTTAATACTATATCTGACATTGTCTTATCAAAGTTATCACTAAGAAAATATAGTTTTATTAAAGAGAGGTAAGGCAATAACATGTTTATCTTATCTTTAAATAAACATGGTGAATACACTGTTTGCATACGTTCAGACATTACGTTTTGCAGACAGTTATTCAAGTGTGTTTTATACTTCAGGTTACTATTGTGTTGCTGTAATCTAAAAATTTCAGAAAAGGTTATAGACTTACTTGGCAATATAAAATGCAGACACTCAAATATGTTAAGTGATTTCATTTTTGAAAAGAAAAAAAGTTTCATGAACTCTTGTAAGTATGGGTCAAATAAATCAGTTAAGCTCAGGATAGAGGGCGATGTTTGCCCTGTTTATTCAGATCAATAAATATGACATAGATTACTGATTAAACGTTGTCTTTATTGGCTCCCAGGTACCCTAAAGTTCGGGAGATAAGGATTCATATTGCGTGTCTCTTGTGCCGCCTTACACAATTTTGCCTTCGTAAGCCATTACATCATCTTTATTGTATTATAGTGATATTCGGCTTGTTAAATCATATGATATGGATAACGTGGACGATTAATTAGTTTCTGATATTGGCTCTCAAGTACCATAGGAAGATAGTCATACGTGATTGTCAATCCATGAATTTTTTAAACACGAAGCAGTAGTTCCAAAACATGATAAACATTAGGGATCGTGTTGAGGTACGGCATGCTTGCGCTGGGATACGCCAGGCCTTTCCTAATAATGTATGTACCAAAAATAAGTATTTTATTGGTTGAAGTGTTCTTTCATTTGTTGCTTCAATCATAAATCATTACGTTTAAAGACATACATAAACTCGCACCAGGTCTACAGCTATTTTACTATCATGTTACGTTCCAAAAAACACGCTCATTGGAACCAAAATCCCATCCACAAACAGATCACAATATAAAACCGAAATCATAGCAATAAACATCTCAACGCCCCACCCAAACCGCGCAGTTTAGCTTGACGATCCTATAAAACCAATGACGCCCGGTCCTGGTGCAGCGCCCCAATATACCCCAACTTCTGCAGTAGTTAAGCAGTATGACGAGTTACCATCTATTCCCTCCTTACAACTGATAACTACTTTGATGACGACCTCACTTTATACTGAATGAGTTTATCTGTTAGATCATTGTTATATGTTTGAATGCGCAATACTACTCATCTATTTATATTCGTTATCTAACCTCACAAGTCGTGTGAGCCTAACTTAATACTAGCGGAACAATACTAGATATGGAGGTGTTTAGGTCCTTTTGGTAATCAATTGCTTAGGATAGATTAATTTTAATTCAGTTACCTTTTTGATTTTATATATCATTCAAATAGTATATCATCAGTATTAGATTGAACTCATGGATATACTTTCATTTTTGTATCTTTGTTTCTTTAGGGTAGCCTTTCTTTCTCTTCTTGTGGTGAAGTTAATGATGTTTATCTCTCCTGTGCAGTTCAATTAGATCAGTTGATAGAACATTGTTTACTGCTTGGTGAAAGTTAATGTACGTTTCATTAATGACTCTTGCTACTTTTCTTTGTTTCATTTTTCTTTCATTTATTGTTTTATGGTAAGGATATTGTAAAACATTTCATACCCTGCGATATGAAATGGGGGATAAACGCAATACACCACAGCATTTTATACCGTTTTATTAATGGCATATGATATATATCAAACCCTGTAGATCTCAGTCACCTTGTAAAACCTAAACTGCATTGGATACTTGTAACACTCGTTATGTTAGATTGTATTGGATACGTTGCAGTAACATGAATTGGATTCGGAGTTGCTGTTGCCTGATTCTGATAATTCACCAAATTCTATTTTACTTTTATTGTGGTAAGTGATGGAAATGCTTAACATCGCGTTTGTTAAGAACATTACACTGGTAACGTTAATAAATATTTAGGTAAAGAAATAATGTTATGGCATTTCATTTACGCAAAAATTGATTTTAAACACTCAGCCAAATGTAATTGCGGACAATCGAATATATTATAAGGTAATTAAATATTCTTTGTTGTTGCATTTTTTGTTCTTGTTGTAGATTTCCTTCTATTGCGCTTCATCTTGCTTCTTCTGTTACTTTGTTTGTTACGTACATTGCCGTATCCCATAGGTGTGATACACAAGGTGAAGTGAACATTATATCAACAAGCCAATCTCATTTGTATCATGGGATAAAACCTCATTTTCTCCTTTTGTATGTTTATTTTGTCTGATCTTCAAGTGTCCCTAACATACATGCGACACATGCAACTTTACAGCATAGAGTGTCAGTTTGATTTTATTTCCACATAATATAAATACAATGGTGAAACATTAAATTAAAGGGAGGTGGAGGAGGACTGAAGAAGCAGAGCTTTTACGAGCAGTCCCCCTTTACAAAAACAATAAACGAAAGAATACCAAGGATAAGTAAGAGAAAGAAGAACGTGAAAAGAACAAAGAACATAGAGAAAAGGCAAGAATGAAAGAATCACTGCTTAATGATGATAATCGTTAATTAAAATAGATGTTATTTGTTGTTTGAAGCAATGGATACTTTTGGATGTTTTCATTGTGTTGTCTAAACTATTCCATATTGTAACTCCAGACTTGATAAACAAGTTGTTAAGTCCTCTCGGAAGTGATCAAATTTGTACGGAAGTTTGGACAAAAGCGTGTTTTGTAGCTATGAGTGTCACAATTGAAAACATAGTAATCATCAAAGTTAAAAGGCAAAAGTCCTTTGACATATTTATACATAATAGAGCGACTTGAAGTTTGTATGTGTCGAAGATATTTAAGATTTTTAAGTTAAATCACTCGAATTTGTAATCGGTCTAATGGCTTTCTTCTGGAGAGTAAACAGGCGATTAAGGTAAGATGAATAAATGTTTCCCCAACTTATGTTGCAGGAAAACAGCTTTGAATTAATGAGGGAATTGTACAGTGTTTTATGTGTATGCGATGGTACAAAATACCAAATTGTATGAAGTATTCCAATAATCTTTGAGTTTTGGACTGTTAATATGATACTTCCAGGTGAGATTTGAGTTAATATGCATACCTAACAATTCAACTTTTCCAACAAAAGTAATATCACCATTATCAATAAATACGTTAACTGTATCAACCTTTCGTTGAACAGGACGATATACTATACAATTTGTTTTGCTTACATTTAAAGAAAACTTATTTGCTTTAAACCCCTAAATACAGAATATCGTTTAGAGTTAACGACAGGAGCAGCACAATGAATATAACTGTGCATAAAAAGAACACCGTGTCGTCTGCAAAGAGTGTAAAGTTAAGTATATGAGAACAGTTACACAAGTCATTTATGTAGATTCGAAAAAGTAGTGGTTTAAGTACAGCACCATGTGGGACGCTTTACTGTACTGGTATTAGAAGTTTGATCAGTTATGCGTACAACCTGTTCTCTTTTATAATGATAGCTGTCAAACCAATCATATGCAACCCCACGGATTCTATAATGGCAATGTTGTTTAGTGAGATGTAATGGTTGACAGTGTCGAATGCTCTTTAGAAAGATCTTGAAACACACCAAGAGTAAATTCATTGTTATTGAAGCCATTATCGATGTATTGTACTATATATATCTGCTGTCACCATATACGTGGAAAGATTCCCACGAAAACAAAACTGACGTGATGAAATGATATCATTCTTGTATAGTAAGTCTGTGAGTTTCTTATACATTCTCAAGAACTTCAGAAATTGTTGAAACAATCGAGATTGGTCGGTAGTTTGAAAGCACCGAGGGATCACCAGTTTTGAAAATAGGCGTCATTCTAGCAACTTTCATACTACAAGGAACAAAACCACTAGAAAGAGAAAGGTTGAAAATATATGTGCGTGGTTCAAGAAGATTTTCGCAAGTACAAGTATATTAACAGTTATACCGTTAGTTCCAGCAACTGAACCTTTTTTTTCAAATTCTTAATGATTGAAGATATTTCCGTACTGTTAGTTGGAGAAATAAATATAGTATTATGATTAGAGTTTTAAGAAACTATTGAAGCCGACATTACTTTTTTCAATGTGCCCGGCTAAGTTCAGACTGATATTAGAAAATTAGCAATGAGCAACCCTTATATCGAAATTTAATTCTTTACTCTTGTGATTTGTTCTAAAGTGCATCTTCCGGTCGAATTGCTACGACCAATTATTTCATATATAGTTCTCCAGGTGTCCTTCTGATTATTTTTATTTTCATTGAGCAAATTGCTTTAGTAACATATTTTTGAGAGCCTAATAGTAGAAGTGAGGATATTTTTGTAATTGACGTAGTTGAACTTATTTCGAAGAGACCTGTTTTGGAGGTACAATTTGTAAAAGTATTTTCTTAGTGGCAAATGTTTTAATAATTCCATTGGTAATTCAAGGATGCGCTTGCGTGGACCATTGACGCCGGTACGCTTAATGGGACAATGTTGATCTCATTTATTACACTAACAAAGAAATTACAAGCATCATTTACATCTGTGTTTGTGTACAGTTGATGCCATTTGAAGTCGTTGAACTCAGAGGAAAATCTATTGTAATTACCCCTCGACGTATCTCATTTCATGACAAAGCTGGTAGTACCGCGTGAGCAATTTGAAGAATTGAACGCAGCTGAGCATATAATAGGTAAATGGTCACTTATATCAGACACAAGAAAGCCAGAAAAAGTGAAGACATTGACGTCATTACAGAAAAATAATCAATTAAAGTTTAGGATGAATCAGTAATCCTGGTAGGTTGTGTGATAAGCGGTATGAATGAATGAATGAAATGAATGTACATAGTATCTATGTAAGTGGCAACATTACAATTAGGGTCTTACTTGAGGAGGTCAATATTAAAATCACCGAGAGGCAAGCATGATTTCTTACCCAGGATAATGGCATTTCATGACACCATCAGGCGGTTGATAAATAACACCAATTATAACGTTGTAGTCTTGGTGTATAGCTTCAATAAACAATAACTCAAAAGTACTGCAAATTAAGATCAGACCTTGTTTAATACTGAACATCACTACGAATGTAAAAACCAACTCCACCACCGCGTTTACCAGTTCTATTAACATGTATGAAGTTAGAATTATCTACCTGTAACATATTAAGAGGGGTGTTTTCTTGAATCCAAGTCCCAGACACGGCAATTATTGAGAATCTAGAGTCTAATTCTTCAGTGATGAGGTTTCGAATATTATGATGATTTTTCCATAAACTTCGAACAGTGATATGCATAAACGATTTATCATTTCGACTTATCTTTGTAAATAAGGTACTATCATTGAAGTAATTACACGGCAAAATGTTACCATCTATGTTACCATATAATGAACAGGAAGCGAAAGTTCGAACCGAATATGGGGATACAGAAAGTTTCAACATCGGCAAGGGAGTTTGACAGGGGTGTATCATTTCACCTTACCTTTTCAACCTTTACAGCGAGTACATAATGAGGCAAGCCAATCTAGACAATGTAAGACTAGGGGTGAAGATAGGTGGCAGAAGAGTCAACAACCTTAGATATGCTGATGACACCACACTGCTCGCCGAAAGCAAAGAAGACCTCCTTATTCTGATGGAACGTGTGCAGACACATAGCGCTCAGGCTGGTCTACACCTGAACCTAAAGAAGACCAAGGTTATGTGCACAGAGGAGCTGGACGAAATTATTCTGGATGGAAACAAAGTTGAAATAGTACACGACTTTAACTTTCTCGGTTCTAGAATTGATGACAATGGTACCTGTAAGGGAGAGATTGTGAGACGGCTAGCTCTTGGAAGAGCTGCTGTGACGGGGCTAAACAAGATTTGGAAGGACAAAGCAATTTCAATAATAACGAAGAGTCAACTGATGAGAGTACTAGTTTTCCCAGTTGTGCTTTATGGGAATGAATCATGGACAATACAAAGGAAATGAGGGAAAGAATATACAGTTTTGAATTGTGGTGCTGGCGCAGGCTATTAAGAATCCATTGGACTGCGCACAGAATGAACATCTCGATTATGGAGCAAATAAAACCCTCACTTCCACTGGAAGCACAGATCCTGAGGCAGCAACTAAATTATTTCGGAAATATCATGCGAGCGGACGACTCCCTGGAAAAATCAATAATGGTGGGAATGGGTGATGGATCACGGAAGAGGGGCAGGCCACGAGCAAGATGGATGGATGGTGTCAAGCAGGCGACTGGGCTGACTCTTGATGGACTGCAAGGGGCAACCAGGAGCCGGAAGGATTGGAGGATGAAAGTCATGGTCATCACCAGTGGTCGGACACGACTCGACGTATCCCAAGATGACAAGGTGATGTTACCATCACTACTAGAAAAATGGTTTTCAGCATCTGAAGAATTGCACACATTCGTTCAAAAAAGATCATTTAAGTCAGGCACATTTGAAGTTCAATGTAAAAAAACAGTGCAATATATACACAGAACGGTTTTGAAACAAACAACACAGTATTCTTTTGGGCTTATTTTCTTTCCGTTGTTGGGTTGAGCTAGACGTACAAGACTCCATTAATAAATAAACTGGCCGTTCCTGAATCTTTGACGCTTCCCGTCATGAAACGCAGCATCCATCACGGGTGAAGTCCTCGGGTGTTAGATCTTCTGTTATAAAGTAGTTGGTCCCTTAAAGAGCACGTCGGGTTTGAGCAATAATAAGTTGTCGTTGAGGAAGAAATAGGAATGTAGATAGAATATGTTTTCCGCTTTGATGTTTCCCTATATGGTGAGCATTTTCAATAGTTACATCATTCATGCTGAAGAAGTTGCTGTTTGACTTCACCGATTGGATCTTCATCTTGTTTTTCCGGTATTCCACCAACTCTTAAGTTGAAGCTTCTTGAATAACGCTCTACCTTTAGTTGGCCTCCTGAGATTGACTTCAGGCTATCCTCGTTTTGCCTTTACAATGCTCTATGTTCAATAAGGAATGCATCCATATCTTTCCTCAGCTTTTCTGCTTCGGCATCCATTTTGGTTTTCTTTACTTTGATATCGACTGTAGAGCTCAAAAAGCTTGTACTTTGGTCTAGATCCCATTGCGTTTTTTCCAAAGAAGTTAATCTTTCTTTTAATTCTTGCTGATTAGAAAGTATAGCGTCTACTTTGTCATTGACTTTCTGGGATGCTTTGTCCATTGAATCGTGAAGTTCTCGTATGTGTGAATCCGGTGTAGTATGTATCTCTGAATAGGCTCTGTTACGTAGCATTGGAGGCATGCAGTCGGAGGTTGGCCTAAGCTTCATAAGCTGAGGTGATTTTTTCGCCAGCTCTTTTGCTTCCTTTTTCGATGCCATGTTACATGAAAACAGTACCTTCTGGCGGTACAAGCGGTACCCACAATAAATAAAAAATCTGACTTTTCTGAGAGCCGAAGTTTCAGCACAGTTACAATGCAAACAGCATAGTGTATGAATCACATATAAAACATATAGAATACTTACATACTACTTAGTATTTCTGAACTAGGAGAGTAATGAGACACATGACTCACATAATACGTACATATGCAAAGAAAGGAGGCTGGTATAAACGGTCACACCCTAACCATTATTGAACGAAGGCAGCAATGACCTTTGCCCGACCACGACCTAACGGAAATTTCCCTTTCAACCACGCTTAGGGGTAAAAAAAATGGTATGTAACAGATATTTACCATAAACATAAACAAATTCGGCATAGTCACCACTTATACTTACATTGTTCACACACGAACAAGCGCACGACCAATGTCAGCAATAAGTGTAGACTACACATTTTCCTAGGAGAAGGAAGACCAAAATCTAGATGTCAGTACCAAATCAAGTTCTGTTCTATAGGTTTCACTTACATTAATGAGGAACCATTAATATTGCAGTGTTGTACCGATGAAGTAAATCTCATCAAGAATACATTACATGACAGATTTGATAAATAAACAAAACGTATATAAAGGGAAAGCACATGGTCATTTTGACATTATTGTCTTTTATAAAAGTAGAATCGTGTCTGCTGAGGGACACAACTCATTTCATAACCCCATTGCACTACTACAATATGGAATGTCATGTATTTTTTGTTGGCAGAAAATTATATGGGGAAACTAGAAACAAATTAGGTGAGTACGAAACAACAATTCACAGTTAGTATGGCATTTAGAACGAATGAAAAAGAAAGTACTAATATCGACAATGAACTAGAAAGGCAAGTAAGACTCCGGTGAAATTTGAAGAAATGGATAGTTGAGCTCCTTTCATATACGTACTGAGACAAGCATTTGTAAAGCAACGAAAATAGACTTCAGTAGCTAAATGTGAACGCTGAATCTGATTTGCAGCCGCGGGCTTAAAGTTTTCAGTACAATAGTTATTACTATGAAATAACTAAGTTTTTAAGATGGTATATATAGGTGGTTTGCTTAGAAAGTCTCTTGGTTAAAGTCGGTCAATAAGTTTACTGGAGCATATTGTTGCGTTCCGAGCTCCTCAGCATAGCCAAAAGTCCAGCACTGTCAGCCCTCCAGCAGCACTACCAGGCCCCATTGGTAACGTTGCTAGCCTGCGAATCGTTACCAAGGTAAAATTAGAGACCCTAGTGAGGTGCCGAGTAGAAACAAGAAAAACTCTGCCTACAAGTACTTTTTAAGAAAGTCACCCAGGATAGAACCTGGGCACGAAGACCAAACTACCGAACGACTGATCCGCTCTCAACCCCAGTTTCCTTGCAACGAGACTACAATTGTGTGATCATCGTCAGGTGTGTATCACCCATTCCCCTCGATAGAGAACAGAAAATACATAAGCATTTACGTGTGTGTACTTTCCTGTTCTCAGAAAGAACTAATTCGTTTGTACTGTTGTTCTCACTTTTACTCAATAGTAATGTACAACATGTGAAGTATAATCCCCTGAACTATTCACTAAACAACAACAACAACAACAACAACAACAACAACAGCGTTATCCCCTCAAACATATGCAGATAAATTGTATACATTTAACCCAATGATAATATCAATTTGCTAAAGCCATATATTTCTTAATTAGACTGTAAAACCTATGAATTAACATTTAACCCTCCAAAATTACACGAAAGCCCAATAGACTACATGAATATTTATGACATGGCTGGCTTAGTAGCTATGTGCACAGCCAGTTGCGGAGGAGTATAAAGACCACTCACGTTACAATATTATATGGATCGCTTGAAAGTTTTCGTTCGGTTTCAGAACGACAGCGTTAATCGAAACATAGCTTCGTAACTAGTGCCTTCTCACACATATAGCATGTATAGTCACCTACTGTCATATTAAGTCAAGACGAAACATTTCATTGAGAATGTATTCAATCATCGCGTTTTGGGGGGGAGGAGTGAATAACTTCAAATGCACTTCAAAATATCATGGATTTTATCAAGAGAACAACGCGAGGCTAACATACCCTCAATAGCTTTTTACCTTTTCCTCAACTTTTCCGTGGTATATGAATAAATGTTGGAGATTTTCTGAAATATAGAGACTATTCATTGTAACAGACCGAAACTTTTTATCAAACTAAACTTTAAAAACTTAAGATTCTTGTTGGGATACTACACAGGATTGACAGCGACGTTGTCAAGATGGCATCACGAAGGACTTACCGTACAATAATATATTTAGCTTGACTGCCCAGTGTGACCTCTGTATATCATCTTATAGCAAAAACCATTCCATTTCTAGTGAAATATATGTGATTAGGTAATATGTTCAACATTTAAAACACAGCCTCAACGTCCAGGTTCTCTAATACAAAACATCTTTCAAGCAGAAAAGAAAAACATTAGACTCAACAATCTTCTAAGAGACAACGAACAACCTCACCTGTTCGACAATTGGACGTCTGGACGATGAGAAAGGGGATGCATGAACAAGGTAATGAGGGTCCGATGGAACATGAATGTCACGAAGCTGACGTGAATGATTCAAAGAGACAGCATACGGCGAATCACCTGCAAAGGAGTAATAATTCAATAAGAGGTCAGTATGGAACAACTAATACAGGTGACTGTGGCTTGTATAGCAAATTATGGCTTAAAGATCCGGTCTGTTATGCTGCGAATCTTCTCTTGCCCAGATAGTTTAGGCCGTGTGGACAATTTTGATGTTCAAGATTTAAAAAGAATATAACAAACATTGGTCGGAAATACAAATATTTGTTTGAATCAAATATATTGTAAACAGTAAAACTGATATAAAAGTTTCATAAACCGAATAAAGCGAAATTTAAAACTGCTAGGGCACAGGAATATGCAATAATTGATGCACTTAGTCACCTAAATATTCCCTTCATACAAATGTGATTTTCTAATATTCAACATTGTTCTCAATAAAACAAGTTTAAAAGTGTTTTTTTTGCAATACCTCAAAAATGTTTTTGCAAATAAGACATAGATATTAAACAATATATTGTATGTACATTTACACCCGTCAACGGCCTAGGTCGCAAAAACTATTAGGTCTAGACTAGTAGCAAGTTATGTAAAATATTTGAGAGGAAATTAACAAAGTACAGAAGTATTATTAATTCATATTAAGGCTCGACTTAGTCTATGTTCTGACTATGGGAATTGCAAAACAAAGATTCAAGTTGGTTTTGCAACAATACCCTCCTAAAAGAATTTCAATTAACCATTTTACAGGGAATTCATGAAAGTTCAACATGACGGTAGAGTCTGAAAATAGGTTTAGATTGTACAGTGCTTTAAACAGAAGCATTGGTACCATATAAAGTAATAATGTAAAATGATGAATGAAAAATATATCACAAATTGAATGTGAATCATGTGGTTTAAATTTCAAGTTCATCAAATGCTATTGATTAAATCCTTGTAAAGAATAAATCATCCATTGAGGTTACATTTGTATAGCAGTTATGAATGAAACATACCTTCATGACGACTTAAAGTAAATTATTTATTCCCACCGACCTACAATGTTTGGGAAACCATAAATTGTACCATATCCAGAATAATAAGTACAATAGCCTATACCAATATGTAAGTAAGAAATCACTTAATATCCAAATAGCTAATATCCTTAATATTATATATAGAGTGACGTTGTATTTTAAACAATCAGAAACCCATAAATCAAATAATGAACTTCCACCCCCCCCCCATTTGTAAATTTATACTGGTTTTAGTTATTTCCAACACTTTCAAGTCATAATCAAGAGTACCCAACTCAATTTTTACTAAGATGTTCAAGTGCAGTTCACCTTATCTCTGACTATCTTAGACAAGCACAGACATATATGGAGATTGAACCAAAGACATCTTATTCTAATGCAGACACTGTACCTCCACGCAAGCAGCTCCAATGACAAAAAAAAGCTATTTACAGCGCACACATGGCAAATACACATGCACCTACAAGCATGTACAGAGATCAATTAAAATATCTTATGTTCTTAGTTCACCAACTTGCATAAGTGTTCATAAGATACCGATGCCTTGTAAGGGTAAGAATGAAAGTTTACATCCCTTGAATATGCAACCTACTTGGGCCTATTAACTTCCTTGCTGAAGTTCTAACATTATATACATACAAACTACAAAGGACATAAATCGCTTATTAACTTCAACTACCCTGAACAATCGACACTAGAAAAAATATCAGAAGGGTACATTTAGTCAAGGTTCTGTCTCAATAGTTTAAAGCCGAGAGGCTAGGTTCTGCATTTGCAAAAGAAAAAATTTCATACAATGATGAGGGAATGGAAAACACCACATATATAAGTTTCCTGAAGTGATAAAACCCAGTCACAGTAAATTGTATTTTCTTAAAGCTATCCAGCTAGTTAAAATAACGTAGAAAAGTGGGAATTTAAAGGTATCCAAACAGGTCAAAGTTCTCTTTCATATAGAAGTGTATACAATTATGAGTAAGAACAGATGGTCTTTGAATAGTCAGAATAGCAAGGGGGGGGGGGGTTGTTATGATATTTTAAATAAAGTAGTAGCTACGTGTCTACATACCTTTAAATCTTTCAAATCTCTCACACATTTGCCAGATTACCATTCAGAGACCTGACTTGCAGACTTACCTTATCTTGGCTTACCACCTTAACATACAAGCCCTTCCAAAATATTGTTAAAATTGTTAATGGAGTGGCAAATTGATTTAAAACATAGCGAAACGTAAAAAGCTTGTTCATGCAACTGTAATGGAGTCCCCAACTGGTGAGCTTGTTGAATCACAATTGGTAACAAATTGAGTTGGCCTTGTGTCTGGACCTAGCCTTAACAGGAAAGGTTGGTATACTTCAAGGGCTTCTCCTTAACAAACTGGCCAATATTGGTGCCCACCTGAAAGGAAAAAGTAATTTCAAAACATTAATAACCAGTACTTTTTTGTGTTGCACTAAGAGTGACCTTACACTGTGTGTTACAAGCATTTGTTAATGCAATCCTTTGACGTCAATTGAACAAATTGAGTTGGCCTTGTGGTGACCTAGGCTCAACAGAAAAGGTTGGTATACTTCATTGGCTTCTCCTTAATACATTGGCCAATATTGGTGCCCACCTGAAAGAAAAATTGTTTCCAAACATTATTACTCAAATTAAAATGTGTTGTTATAGATCAGATAGATCAGATAGAAACTTTTTGTCCATTTCAGAAAACAAAAAACGGAAATTATTTCCCGTCGACACAAAACATAAAAACAGTAGTGAATACAAACAAAACCATACATTAAACAAGTTATTAGTGAACAACTACGAGAATAAAACTAAATAAGCAGAACCAGAACAGTAACAGAAGCAGCACACAGAGCTGCAAGTGACAGATCACACAATGTGGCCAAATCGCTTTGCATGCGAGTTAAACAAGTGTATTGCCTCAGGGTAAGAAAGAATTACGGAACCTGGACGTTTTAGTATGGGACACCTGTAATCGTATCCCGGATCTGTTGAACATGATAAGACTATGAAAAGGGTGTGTGTGACTTTCTTTTATATTGTTGAGTTTCTTCATCAGACTCTCTTCATATATGGATGAGAGTGACGGAAGTCTGGAACCAATGCAGCGTTCAGCTAACTTCCGAACATGTTTTAGCTCTGCCCTGTACTTCTTCGGCATACTGCCAAAGAAACATATAATACTAGACGTTAGAACACTTAGGATGATTGACTGGTAGAATAATTTCATGATCGTAAAATTAACTCTGCATTGTTTTAATTTTCGTTTAAGTCGTTGGCAGGCTTTACCCTTAACAGCTTTTGTGTGAACATTCCAATTAAGTTTATTATCAATAAACGTTCCCAGGTACTTGTAGTTTACTACCCTCTCAACTACTTTGCCATCAATTATGACATGATCATGAGCATTATTGCCTTTCCTAAAATCAAACACTAGTTCCTTAGTTTTATTTATATTTAACATTAGACTGTTACTTTTACACCAATCAACAAACTTCTGTACTTCACTAACAAAGGCAGAGTTGTCATTATTAAAAAGAAGACCAGTTAGCAGGGTATCATTAGCATATTTTATAATATTGCATTGGTCACTCGATATTTTACAATCGTTTGTGTACAAGCAGAACAGAACTGGTGAGAGCACACATCCTTGGGGGGGGGGCACCCGTACTAATAACACACTGGTCAGATCTGGAATCACCCATTCTAACCATCTGAGGTCTACAGCGCATATAATTGAAGACCCAGAGTACGATGTTATAGTTCACTTGCAAGTCCAACAGCTTCTGTGCTAATATATTGGGCTTAATAGTGTTAAATGCACTCGAGAAGTCAATGAAGATTGACCTCACAGACGTTTTGGGTTGGTCTAAGTGCTTCAAGAACCCATGCAGGTTAACAAGTATTGCGTCATCTACACCTCTTTTGCTTTGGTAGGCAAACATCTATAACAACACCTTTTCAGCTAGAAGAAGTTTTAGTACCACCCTTTCCAGACATATCATGATATTTGACGTGAGTGATATCGGACAGTAGTCATTTAAACATGAGACTACTTTTGTTTTAGGAACCGGGGTTATGATTGACGTTTTTCATATCTCGGGAATAACGCCCTCATCAAGTGTTCTTTGGAAGATCGGAGTGAACACTGGCGCTAGCTGGGAGTTACATGCTTTTAGTAACATATTTTGGACCCCGTCTGGGCCTGTGGCTTTATTTATCTTAACACTAGAAAAATATTTCCTAACATCAGTTTCATTTACAACAACTCTGTCACTACCAGTGTTAGCACAATTAAGACTAATCCTCAATATTTTATCAATTCCTGCATTAACCAATTCATCGCTACTCACATTAAACCTACAATAAAAATCATTCAAAACATTAACCAGTTTTTGTGCATTTCTAATCGGTCCACGTTTATGTTTCCCTTTATAACCAGTTATACTTTGCATCACTTGCCAGGCTGCTTTCGAATTACCCCCTCAAATGTATCTTCCAATTTCTTTCCGTACTCTTTTTTACATCTCTTCACTTCCTTTTTTTATCTTCCGCTGTTTTGCCTTTACAAGATCATATTCCCCACTTGAGAATGCAGCTTTCTTTTCATACACTAGAGATTTCAACTGTTTTGATAGACACGGTTTGCTATTTGGGAAAATGCGAAAAGATTTCTTTGGGATTATCAGATCAGCACAGAAATTGATATATTCAGTAACAGTGTCCTGTAAGTTTGGATCATCAAATACATTCCAGTCCGTGCACTCAAAACACTCACGCAATTGGTCAACAGCTTCCTTGTTCCAGCTCAGTTGCGTCTTCACAATGGGTTTGGATCTTTCCAGTTCACGATGGTACTTGGGCGACATATTGTAACGCCCCTGTATCCCGGCCGAGCGGTAGCGTGGGTAATCAGGCAGCTGGAGGCCACCTGATGTCAGGGCAGGGGAAAGGGGGAGGCGAAGACTAATGCTAGCAGGGCTTGAACCAATACACAAAAAAGAGAGAAGAATATAGTTTAAGAGAACTGGGTCTCAAATCAACAATTTAATTATTACTTAACTTTAAACATACAAAAAATAAGGCAGTGTCTTTCTGCCGTACAAAAAATTAGAAGCAACAACGGGCAGAGATTCAATTTAACAAAATACCAAATAAACTACGTACCAGGGCGTGGGCAGCGCGGCTCTTAACTGAATCACGAGAGTGAATACCCGACACGGGGCGCCAACGGCAGACTGAACAAATACTGCCTAATGTGGTCCCGCCCCGATTAACTTCTGCAATACCTCCGGGGAGAGCCCTAATTTGACCCTACCTCCGGTGTCTTAAAAATGCAACGAAGCCAACCAGGACGGGAAGTTATTAGTTATACAATACAATGCAATGCAATATGGCGCCGCGTAGTCAGCCCTCACTCCCGGACACAATGGCGACATTTAGCAGAAGTGAGAAGATTTCTGTGTTGGTGTTCTCTCACATTGATAGGCTGAGAAAGATTATTGTAACTTAAGCTACAAGGTGCTTTAGGTTAGGTTCAACTTTGATGTTACCAAAGCAATGTCATTTCGTAAGTTTGATAAATTCAATAATACATTTTGTCCAAAACAGCGTCCCGATTCCGATTGTTTTTATTCTGCTGGTTGCTAATCGGTAAATACAATCCATCCCATATAATAAAGGTGAGAGCGTGACATAAAATGTTCACTTACATATTTCATTGTACACCTTTATCATTTTGAGGTCAATACACTAGAACTGATATAAC
>KN887437.1:46638-63797 GCA_000934455.1 Apostichopus parvimensis | reverse complement strand
AAGTCCAACAGCTTCTGTGCTAATATATTGGGCTTAATAGTGTTAAATGCACTCGAGAAGTCAATGAAGATTGACCTCACAGACGTTTTGGGTTGGTCTAAGTGCTTCAAGAACCCATGCAGGTTAACAAGTATTGCGTCATCTACACCTCTTTTGCTTTGGTAGGCAAACATCTATAACAACACCTTTTCAGCTAGAAGAAGTTTTAGTACCACCCTTTCCAGACATATCATGATATTTGACGTGAGTGATATCGGACAGTAGTCATTTAAACATGAGACTACTTTTGTTTTAGGAACCGGGGTTATGATTGACGTTTTTCATATCTCGGGAATAACGCCCTCATCAAGTGTTCTTTGGAAGATCGGAGTGAACACTGGCGCTAGCTGGGAGTTACATGCTTTTAGTAACATATTTTGGACCCCGTCTGGGCCTGTGGCTTTATTTATCTTAACACTAGAAAAATATTTCCTAACATCAGTTTCATTTACAACAACTCTGTCACTACCAGTGTTAGCACAATTAAGACTAATCCTCAATATTTTATCAATTCCTGCATTAACCAATTCATCGCTACTCACATTAAACCTACAATAAAAATCATTCAAAACATTAACCAGTTTTTGTGCATTTCTAATCGGTCCACGTTTATGTTTCCCTTTATAACCAGTTATACTTTGCATCACTTGCCAGGCTGCTTTCGAATTACCCCCTCAAATGTATCTTCCAATTTCTTTCCGTACTCTTTTTTACATCTCTTCACTTCCTTTTTTTATCTTCCGCTGTTTTGCCTTTACAAGATCATATTCCCCACTTGAGAATGCAGCTTTCTTTTCATACACTAGAGATTTCAACTGTTTTGATAGACACGGTTTGCTATTTGGGAAAATGCGAAAAGATTTCTTTGGGATTATCAGATCAGCACAGAAATTGATATATTCAGTAACAGTGTCCTGTAAGTTTGGATCATCAAATACATTCCAGTCCGTGCACTCAAAACACTCACGCAATTGGTCAACAGCTTCCTTGTTCCAGCTCAGTTGCGTCTTCACAATGGGTTTGGATCTTTCCAGTTCACGATGGTACTTGGGCGACATATTGTAACGCCCCTGTATCCCGGCCGAGCGGTAGCGTGGGTAATCAGGCAGCTGGAGGCCACCTGATGTCAGGGCAGGGGAAAGGGGGAGGCGAAGACTAATGCTAGCAGGGCTTGAACCAATACACAAAAAAGAGAGAAGAATATAGTTTAAGAGAACTGGGTCTCAAATCAACAATTTAATTATTACTTAACTTTAAACATACAAAAAATAAGGCAGTGTCTTTCTGCCGTACAAAAAATTAGAAGCAACAACGGGCAGAGATTCAATTTAACAAAATACCAAATAAACTACGTACCAGGGCGTGGGCAGCGCGGCTCTTAACTGAATCACGAGAGTGAATACCCGACACGGGGCGCCAACGGCAGACTGAACAAATACTGCCTAATGTGGTCCCGCCCCGATTAACTTCTGCAATACCTCCGGGGAGAGCCCTAATTTGACCCTACCTCCGGTGTCTTAAAAATGCAACGAAGCCAACCAGGACGGGAAGTTATTAGTTATACAATACAATGCAATGCAATATGGCGCCGCGTAGTCAGCCCTCACTCCCGGACACAATGGCGACATTTAGCAGAAGTGAGAAGATTTCTGTGTTGGTGTTCTCTCACATTGATAGGCTGAGAAAGATTATTGTAACTTAAGCTACAAGGTGCTTTAGGTTAGGTTCAACTTTGATGTTACCAAAGCAATGTCATTTCGTAAGTTTGATAAATTCAATAATACATTTTGTCCAAAACAGCGTCCCGATTCCGATTGTTTTTATTCTGCTGGTTGCTAATCGGTAAATACAATCCATCCCATATAATAAAGGTGAGAGCGTGACATAAAATGTTCACTTACATATTTCATTGTACACCTTTATCATTTTGAGGTCAATACACTAGAACTGATATAACTAATAGAACGTACACGTCAGCTTTGAAATGTCTAAGATAACTATAATACCGTAGGTGTGCATGAACATATCGGATTCCATAGAGCAGAGCTGCGCGAATAGAAATTGTATTGAATGGACAAAGTAAACCGTCTATGCTTTAAAGTGTTACTATTTACTTGGAGCTGTTAAGATCAGTAAAAGACTTTAGAGAGATTGTTTTCCCTCTGTCAGTAAGTTAAATTGATAAAATCGGATAAATTATAACTTATCCGATATTTGAGTATACTTATAATTCACGGCCGACTTTGAAATATTGAAAGTACATGTCAATCATCACCAGTTCTATGCTTACCAAAATATTTTAGAGCAATGAAGCAGCAATATTTTATAAACACTTTACACTTTGAACAAATTGTATCTATCCAACGCTTCTTGATGTTAGTTTGCGTGTTAGAACAAAGCTGAAATATTTATCTATTCAAAAAAACCTATTATATTGATGATTATTTCAACAAATTTGGTTCAACCATTGTTTTGATTCAGAAAGTGTGAAAATTATACATTTTGACCTTTTAATTTTCAAAAATAAATCTTGGTTTTACTTAGAAACAGGCCAGCACCTTCATAAATGTTCTAAAACAAGCCTAACATATAAAAACTACCCTGAAAAGATCAGGGCTATAGAGAATTGGACATTTGAATTATCATCGGAATATTGCCAAAAACCCGTCCAAAAGCAAAAAAAAACGCTCTTCATTGTTTCAAAAAGATCATATATCGCTCACCTTACACCCTTTTTTTTAAAATCCGATAAATGTTATGTTCTTTACAGGCATCCTTACCAAATTAAAGCAATGAAATTGGGATAGCGCCACACAAGCGTTGTAAGAATAATTTGCATAGTGCAGGTACGGTCCAGGTGTGCGTGTGCTTGAATATTTGTGTATATACGTGTTTAGTTAATGTATTGTATATCCTGTTGGAGGGGGCGTGTCCACAGTTCTTATAACAATCCTTGTATCTCGTTCATTGTGCAACCAATTTCCACAATTTTAGCCTCAAATGATAAGAACTATTTAAGATACTACTATATTGACATAAAATAAACCAAAAATAAAATGTTATCACTATTGGTAGTATGTATTCCAAAATAAGCTACTTGGGGGACCTAATTTGCATATTTGCAGATAAAATTAGCCCAATACTAGTGAAAATTATCAGATATGAAATCAACAATTGTTGCTCTTTCCATTGATATAAAGTTTCTTGTAAACTAGGTAACACTGCCTTGTAAAAGGAATATACAAGAAAGGTCTTACAAACCTGCGACCATGCTGCCAGTAAACAATGTGAATCAAATATGATTCAAAGTTTTTCCCCTTTATCTACACAGGCTAAAGATGATCTTGCTCAAGTAGAAGGAGCAGTCGCAAGTGTTGCTAGTGGGGTGTCTGCGGCTTCAATTGTTTTTAGTGGCCTTTGGTACGGCATAGATGTGGCTTTTCTTGGTCATGCCATTTACGATCTAGTTCAGAGAGGCAATAACGAAGACAGACGAACGAAAATTCCAGCGAACCAAATGGCACCAAAAGCAACATAGCAAAGTCAGGAGATTTTTCAGAGCTGCTCCTTGAATTAGAGAAAATTACTTATGGAACTCATTAATGAGATTTGACATGCAGAGTAATATTTATTTTAATATAATTGCAATATTTTAATATGTTGTTGATGTTTATCAGTACACTTCATAGAGTACGTTTACATGTCTGTTTCACCAACACTCGACATCACAATTGAAATGGAACCGAATTTTAAAAACAACAGCGAACATACTTCGGATAGCTTTGAATCAGGTTTCAATGCTGTGTTTGTCAATACCGTTGTCCCTTTGACATTGTTCGTGCAAGACTATATAAACCAAAATGACATTGGTTGCCGTTCATGGGGTTTCTGTTGTTTGCAACAGGCAACGAGGTAATATACCTGTGTACAGGCTCAAATATGTTGTAACATGGAATACACAGAATTTATTCTGCCGTTAAAGTTTTACTGTGGGTTTGAACAAAGATATATACATTAAATATTTATGTCCAAAATATTGGCATACCGTTTAAGCAGTCCATCCAAACAATTTCGGTAAATAAATAAACTTTGGCAAAGAATCCTGTTATAATTCTTTCCAAAAAAAAAAGTATTATAATTATACGATCAAAAGTATGAACATCGATAATGATTGGTACACAATATTATATAAATTTAGTCGCCCATTTGTGTGAACAAGCCAATGGAAGTATATTAGTAAATGCATATGAAGTAAGGAGGAAACAACCCACAACTCATCTTTCATACCAAAAAAATTCACAAGTAAACTAAATAGTACAAGTGCACATGTATTAGTCTATACAAAGTATCCACACAGTACACATATATAGTATCTTAATCCGATTGTTACTGTATTTTCCTAAATTCCGCTTTTGCAAGCATGGAAGCAAGAAACCTGACAAAAGAACAAAGTGACTAACTAATCCTCAACGAAAGGCACGAGGAACCAAGCCGCGAATGAAATATAGTTAAATGCGAATCTGTATCTGCGAAGAACAGCACAGAACGTGGCTCGTGCGATATGCCTAATTCAACATATTGGATCAAGGCATAGACCTACTTTTGTTTGAAAGTATTTTTCTTCATTCGAGACCTTTAAGGTAACGTAGATTATTGTGGATTGATCACTCGAATCGAGGCCCTCTTTTCAATCTCGAACATTCGATGAGGCTCAAAGAACTTACCATTACCACTTATTGTCCAGCAAATTTACTGAATATATAGTCAGTAGTAGGTTAAGTAATCGTATTTCGTGTTTACATGTAGAGTGATGTAGTGATTTGCTGATCGAGGAACTGTAAGTGATGAATATTCATACCCTACTGTGTGTATATGAGCCGTTGCTTAACGTTTGTAATGTAGTCAGTTATTTTCAAAAACATTTTTACGAGTTGAACCATTTTGTAAAAATGTTTGGTAATCTTCACCTGTATTTTTACAGAGTCATTACTTGGTACATTTAAACCAGGGACACCGCCAGTTTTTAATTGCAATATAGAGAAACATATAAAGCCTGACGTTGTGTATTGATTTTGCTCAAACATACAGTGCAACTCTAATGTTTTGCTACTGTAATGTTTAGATTACCCTAGTTGTCTGTACGTATACTTGGTATAGGTATACGACACCCATATGCACTAGTCCATATCTAGCTCGTTTCTGGTATGGTTGAATGGTAATTTCAAAAGACAAAAGAACCATAGTTGTGATCATTGCTTATTCACTAAAGTAAGCCGTTTGCGAAGGGCTGTATGCATATCACATTTGCAGCATATTAACCAGGGAGACACATTTAATGGTCTACCAATCTATCTGCTAGTGTTACAAGGCACATTCTGCTTAGTAGAAAGCCACAGTCGAGTGCACAGGATTTCGAAGGTGGAGGCAGCAAATTCCAAAGTTTCTCCGACTGACTTAGTTAGGGGACCGGGCTCTTGTGGAAGGGCCAGAAGCAAGTGAAGAATTTTATAAAAGCGGTGGACTGCACTGGGGTCATTGAAGCCGGAGGAAACAATGGAGTCAAATGGAGCATTTGTGGCACGCGTAAACTATAACTTATGTCTGAATAGGTAGGCAAACCGTAAGATTTTGCTAATAAATACTTTATGTTATGTTTCTTAAAAGAGTGGGGTCGATTCCACTCGCAGTAGAGGTCCAACTCTGCCCAGCTGAATGCAAAACTCACCCGACTGAACCATTTTACATCGACTGGCGATCGAAGATAGGGAAGGGATGACCCCGGGTCCACTTTTTTGCACGCAACTGACCGCCATGAACGATCTCCTACCCATTGACCAATATACCCTCATTTGAATATTCTGGCACGCGTCATGACGGTTTTTCTTAAGTTCAGAGTTTAGATACTGACTATATCAACAAGCGTAGAAGAGAATTACCACGTCTAACAAATACGCAAAATGTATCAAATGATGCAAAATGGCGGTGACTTGTGAGTTGTCGCAACTCTACCTACTGTTCTGCGTTGACGTACATAAGTCAACGAAATACGTACAAACATTCCGTTCATTCCTGACGATTTTCATCTAAATAATGCTTGTAAATTATATATTTTAGGCGTCAATATTTTTGTCAGAATACTTAACAACACGTGAACTCTTCAAATTAGGGAAAAGAAACGAGGTGCGTGTTTTTCATATACTTGCGTAAATCCAATTCTTCCAAGGTGTGTCATGCAAACAGCAATACAATTAACTTGTATAATGCTTCAAAATGCTAAAGCTTTGTTAGGATTAATGCTGTTGGTCTTTGGTATAACTCTTGTATTAGGTAGATGGCTAAGAATCAGGAAAGAAAAAGCTGTTTCTATTGTCTATCTCACATCAACGAGAATGAAAGCAAGGAGAGTTCTGACCATCCATACATTCAGCTTCAATGAACCGGACACTATACTTGAAATGTAGTAACGTTTCTTGTAACCACCTCTATGAGGCAGTATTGGGTGTGGTGGATGTTATTTCTGGAGTTTACTTCGAAAAAGCCGTTCGCTAAACCAAATGAAATGTTTTCTTGTAGTAATAGTTTGATTGAGAAAAAATTACACTTTTTTGTAGGAGGCTTTCCATTTGATCCAAACATCCAAAAATCATCACTTCAAAACGGTTGGGAATATCGGTTGAATAATTCAACAGTTGGATACTTTGAATAATAAGATATGGAAAAGGTTTCTACATATCTACCAACCTACAACATGACAAACATGTCTCATAGCGACCACTTTTTAAAAACAAACTAAAACATAGCCTATTCGCTCATATTTTCATAAATCTTTACAATGAAAGGACGTAGTCGTGTCCTCTAAAATAGGAACCAACTCTGTAACTGTAGCTCTAAAAACAAAACCAATTTTGTGCAAAACTCTACGAAAGAATGTTGATGACGTGCGTGTAATTTTACAAGCCACGCTAAAGTCAATGGATAAGTTGATTGTACATATGTGTAATCAGTAACAAGAATTCCGTAGTCATAACCGTGAACGTTTTACTATGATTGGCTACTGAACCGTTTTATGCTTGAACAATAATCGGAATTCATAGACATACGTAGTAATGGAAACGTGAAAGAAACCAAGACAATGGAGAAGGATTCGCTCAAAATCATTTAACCAGTGATAACAGAAATGTAAATTCACTTAGCAACGGCAAAGCCATTTTGCTTCGGGCAATGTTTTGTATATCACGTGTATGCAGTGTATTTATACTTATATTGCGTCATTTGTACACTGTAACGTTGCTACATGCTCAAGTAAGATATTGTTAGGATTGTTTGAGATTCCAGAATATTATACAGTTATGGAAACGACAAAACACACAATTAGGTTGCCACCATTGCATGTTGTGAAGCATATATCAACTTATGTTATGTTATGTGTGTCCTCACCAGTGAAACGATTTCTTCTCCTGACTAATCCCCTACGTGAATCATTCCGATTTATTACCACACCATGTGAAAACTTCTAATTGTTTCATACTTTGACTCAAAATATTGCACCTTCACCATTTCGTAATGATAAACCCCACCCAACCCCCACCCCTTCAACTATTGTATTATCAAAGGTATGAGCATAGGAATATGAAACAATTTATTGTTGATGGGTAATTTGAATAAACACTCCCCACAACTATAGTAAACTGTACATACCTACAATGATAGTGCAGGTCAAACGGCGAAGCAATATTAAATACAGAATACTAATCAAATAAAACCGATTAATCATGGTGTTCTGTAAATAACAGAGTTATTATCCAGTTCCTACCTATATAAAAATGGCGGCTGCCATGTAACTGACAGTATATATTCCTATTCAATTAGTCCATTATATTACCACAAGAAGTCTGTATGAAATGTGACAATGGAAGGGCAGGGAAGGGGTTTTAACAGGTGTGCTAATGTGAGCATTGTTGCGTAAACTTTGTTGGCCATTTAACAATAACTTGAAGAATAGTAAACTCCCACTGGTGATGGTTGCACCTGTCAGGGAATAAAGTGGCGATTAAATTCACATCACTGCTACACTCTTAAAACGACCTTGTAATTTTTCCGACCAGAAATTCTAGTCAAACTATTTTTGACTAGAAAAAAATCGTTTTGACAAGATATTCTCGTTACGGTAACTCTGATCTAGTTAATTAAGAAGTTTATCAGCCGACAACTGACAAGATATCCGGAGTCACAGCTGAGTTTTTTATTAGTTTGCTTATGGAATTCAGACGTTTGACTTTAACATACTTGTTGGCGCGCAAACATTGGCCTAGACCAATAATACACAAAGTAAGAAAACTATTACTAGGGGTTAACACAATACATCGACACATTTAACAGTACAGGCGACACGTCCTGCCAACGTTTATGCAATGAGTATAGCCGGTATTTATAACACCCGTTGAAGTCATTCAACTAGGCTTAACGTTACTGGGGAACATCAGGTAGCATACGCCCATTAAAAGCCCCATTGACTTACACACTAAATCACAAAAGTAATGTGGTCTCTATGTCTAGATAGAAGTTTTCACTAGCTAAACGCTACCCATCACCGGATAGCTGACAAATTGGCCTTTCATGGCACTATCAATTTTTTGTATCATGACCGTGTAGATTTTTTCCTATCCGAGCCGGAAGTTTTCGTCACTTGTAAACAAACCTCTTCACTCAGTGGTAAACAAATTTCCTACGCTGCTCCTGGGAGGCCTAAAGGGGTCTAAAATTGCCTAAATTGACCCAATTTTCTCACCACATGTACTTCCATTCATGCTCTTCAACATGCAATCCACAAAAAAACTAGATCATGATTGATAACAGGTCACAAAAGATGTTCTCCTGCTGCTTTTTGGAACTTTTCCTGAAGGAGAACAATCGAGCGGATGGATGTAGACTCTAATAGGAGTATGCCACCATCAGTTCAAAGTTGCTTGCATTTTGTACCAGGGTGTGTTTAGGCTATTGTCGTTAGTTTACTAACGCTCTTAGAGCCGACGCTGTCCTGGTCGGCTAGATATAGCTAGGCCTAGTACGTATAGGGTGCTCAAATATTTCACAGATTTGATTGTAACCTCACGATTCTTTCACCTTATGCCATCGACGTTCATTTTGGGATATATGACTAACAAACGGTCACGAGTTTGTATAAAATAACTCTTCTCTGTCATCTGTGTCCAAAGATAGAACTTCACTGTACTAACGCCCTAGGCCCTAGGCTAGTACTGAGTAGTAGGAATATTTAGTAACGGTACAACTATAACCTAGACTAGGGCCTACATATGCATATAACCACTAGTCTAATGTGTATTTACAGTTACTGGATAGGCATTGGCTAGAATGAACATGTAAAAGTTGTGATATCGTTACAAACGAGAATGGTAAAGGCCTTCTTTCATCAACAAATGGCCTAACGTTACTAGTTGGGCTGAGCATAAATAAGTATATATCCTAATTAATATAATATATGCTGATAATGATGGTAGGTTTGCCAGGTTTGGAGCAGCCTCCCTGATTTATTTAAGTAATATAACTTCCATTCTGAATATTTTGCTTGTGTGAGTACCAATATTTCAACAACAAACAATAATTGTATGTTTTTGTTTATCTTTTTTTTTTTGCCAACCTGCAGGAGCCGTGCGAATCTAAATAAGTAATGCTGATAGTGACTGATAGGCTACACGCAGATATAGAACGAACTTGTTTAGAATGCTAGCCAATCTAAATGACAATGGTGCACAGTCGTTAAAATACTAGGCCTAGCCTAGGCCCCTAGGCCTATATCACTGTTCAAAAGTGTTACTAAAGTCAAAAGTTCAGGGTATATATAATTTAGATATAATTTTGTGTGTACCTTATATCGCTATTGTAGTTACATTTGCTGCGTATTCGCAGGCATGAAATAGCCATAGAAAAGGGTATATGCCTAATTGACAACTGTTATCTTGCTCGATTGAAATATATAATTCCCAGTATGAAATATCTAATTCCCTGTATGTTGTATTATCACTAGGAAATGAATTTTAACCAGTTACTCTGACCTATTGTAGCCTATTACTTGTGCACAGGCTACTAATTCACCCAATATTCAAGTAAATCTTTTTTTTGAAACGTACACCCCTGTCACTGCGCCAGATCTATACACTTCACTGAGCCCAACTTAAGGTAACTCTCAAACAATGGTGTATGTATATACAGAACGTGTGGACGGTAATGATTTATAATAGAAACTATAAGTTGTGTTTTAAATATAAAACAAATATAGGCGCCACTTAGAAACAGGCCAGCACCTTTAATATTGTTCTAGAACAAGCCCAACAAATAAAATACTACCCTGCAAAGATCAGGGCTATAGAGAATTGGGCATTTGAATTGTCATCGGAATATTGCCAAAAACCCGTTCAAACACAGACAAACAGTTGAAAAACTCTTCATTGTTGAAAATAGATCATATCTCGCGCACCCTACACCTATTTTCTTATAAATAACATTTTCTTTACAGGCTTTCTTACACAAGTAATGCAATGAATTTTGGGATAGCGTCACAAAAGCGTTGTAAGAACAACTTGCACAATGCAGGTACTGTGCGCGTGTGCCTGTGCAGGTGGGCGTGTGCGTGTATATACTTGTATTGTATATATGTGTATTGTTAATGTATTGTATAATCTGGTGGAGGGGCGTGTCCACAGTTCTTATTACAATCCTAATAACTTGGTCACTTTTCAACCAATTTCCACAAATTTAGCCAAAATGATTGGAAATATATGAGATAATAGTAATGTAACATAAAATACACTATTTGGGGACCAAATTTGTATATTTTAATACATATTAAGCCCCAAATTAGTGAAACTTATCATATATGAAATCAACAATCGTAACCATTTCTATCGATATAAAGGTGTATATCCAAAATATTCCTCTGAATTGATGTACTGCTTACTAAACAAGGTAATACTGCCTTGTTAAAGGTATATGCAATAAAGTGCTTACAAAAGGTGGGACCATACTGCCAGTAAACATTTTTTACCCCTTTATTTACATAGGCTAGAGATCTTGCTAAAGTAGAAGGAGCAGTCGCAAGGGTTGTTAGTGGGATTTCTGCGCCATCCATTGTTTTGAGTGGCCTATGGTTTTGGCATAGACGTGGCTTTTCTTGGTGATGCCATTTACGATCTGGTTCAGAGAAGCAATAACGAAGACAGACGAAACGAAAATTCAAGCGAACCGAACGACTCTAAAAAGTAACAGAGCAAAGTCAAAAGACTTTTCGGAGTTGCTTCTTGACCTTGCGAAAATTAATTATGGAACACATTAAAGGGATTTGGTGGGCAAAGTAATACTTATTTTAATATAATTGCATAATTTAATGTTGTTGATGTCAGTATACTTTACAGAGTACATTTACATGTCTGTTCCTCCAACGCTTGAGATCACAATTGAAATGGAAATGAATTTTAAGAACAACATCGAAAATACTTCGGATAGCTTTGAATCAGGTTTCAATGCTGTGTTTGTCAATACCATTGTCCCTTGGTCATATTTCGTGCAAGACTATATAAACCAAAATGTCATCGGTTGTCAACAATGGGGTTTCTGTTGTTTGCAACAGGCAACGATGTACAATACCTGTATACAGGCGCAAATTGGTTTTTGCATGGCATACACAGAAATTATTCTGCCATTAAAGATGTACTGTGTGTTTGAACTAAGACATACATTATATATTTATGTCTAAATATTGGCATACCGTTTACGAAGTCCATCCAAACAATTTAGGCAAATAAAGAAACTTCGGCATGGAATCCTGTATAATGCTTCCAAAAGAAGAGAAGAAAAACGATCAAAAGTATAAAAATCGATAATGTGTGGTACAAATAATGTATTCAATTTAACCGCGTCCCTTTGTTTGAACAAGCCAAAGAAATAATATTAGGTAGTGCATTTTAAGTAAGAAGAAAACCCAACAACGTAACAAGTAAACTAAATAGTACAAGTGCACATGTACTAGTCTACACATAGTATCCACACAGTACACACATTAAATTTATAGTATCCTAATCATTATCCGATTTTTTACTTCATTTAGCTAATGTCCGATTTTGCAAGCATGGAAGCAAATTAGTTACCGCAAGAAACCTGACAAAAGAACGAAGTGACGAACTAATAATAACGAAAAGCACAAAGAACCAAGCCGCGAAGGAAATATAGGCGAATCTGTATCTGCAAAGAACAGCACAGAACGTAGCCCATATCGTGCGATAAGCCTAATGCAACATATTGGATGTAGGTCTAGGCCTACCAATGTTTGAGTCCATTTTTCCTTATCAGAGACCTTTAATGTAACGTAGATTATTGTGGATTGATCACTCGGATCGAGGCTCTCTTTTTTTCAAACTCGAACATTCGGTGAGGCTCAACGAGCTTACCATTAAACTTATAGTCCAGCAAATTCACTGAATGTATAGGTAGTAGTAGAAGGTTAAGTATCGTATTTCGTGTTTACATGTAGAGTTATGTAGTAATTAGGTGATCGAGGTACTGTTATTGATGAATATTCATACCATACTGTGTTTACATGCTTTGCCTAACGTATATGAGATGGGCATTTTTTGTTCCGTTTTGTAATAATTTGTCGTAATCTTCACCTTTATTTTTAAGTACACAGAGTCATTACTTGGTACATTGAAACCAGGTACACCTCTAGCTTTTCCACTCCGTCGAAAGGGGTGTTATTCTAGCAGCAAAGCAAGTAACCTGTTTATTGTTTCAAAATGAACAAGCTATGTCGGTATTAATGCTGTTGGTCTTTGGTATAACTCTTGTATTAGGTAGATGGCTAAGAATCAAGAAAGAAAAATATGTTTATATAGCCAATCTTACATCAAAGAGAATGAAAGCAAGGAGAGTACTGACCATCCATACATTCAGCTTCAATGAACCAGACACTAAACTTGAAATGTAGTAACGTTCCTTGTAACCACCTCTATGAGGCTGAATTGGATATGGTGGATGTTATTGGGTGTGGTGGATGTAATTGCTGGAGTTGACCTCAAAAAAGCTGTTCGCTAAACCAATTTGAAATGTTTTCTTGTTATAATAGTTTGATTGAGGAAATTACACTTTGTAGGAGGCTTTCCATTTGATCCAAACATCCACAAATTATCACTTCAAAACAATTGGATACTTTGAATAATTAGATATGGAAAAGGTTTATACCTACCAACCTACAAAATAACAAAAATGTCTCATAGTGACCAGTTTTTAAAAACAAACTAAAAGATAGCCTATTTGCTCATATTTTAATAAATCTTTACCATGAAAGGACGTATTCGTGTCCTCTAAGATAGTGAAAGGAAGCGGGAAAGCAGGGAGCAATGCAGCGGGCCACACCAAACAAATGATGACAGTGACGACAATCTCTTGGTTCAAATAATCTTCCTTACTTCCTAGACCTCTATACACGCCAAGGTCAAAAGCAACGAGCCTATGAGAACATAGAATATGAGATTACATGATCATGATAATGGTACAAAAATGTTCACTGTGTGCAGACTACAACGAAGCCCAGGCTTTATGTCCCATTGCTTGAAGAAGCAATGCACAACTGCATAAAAGCTACCACGCATGTAGCACAGAACCAATAATGATGAAGCAAGCACCGAAATAGTGATGCAATTTGAAACTACAACTTCAAAGGAATCTACACACAACGACAAAACATTTGAATACAGTATTTATGCAATGAATGCCCAATGTAACTGGAAACAGATCAGGGATTCACCAAAGTGACTTCAACCAGAGAGAGCTGTCATCAACAAAAACTATTAACAAAATCCTATTAAATTAATAATAAACATACATGGTACACCTTGCATTAGAATGATGACATTTTCATAACAAACAGTTATGTAACCCAGGGACACTGTAAATAGCAATAAGTAATCATAAACAGCAATGGAGCTTTACCTATAGGGACCGAAAGCCATAACTCATATTACGCACGGAATAGATATAATAAATGGAAACGGCTGAACGAAGCATAATGTCATTGACACTAACTACAATTTATACACATCAGACCTATGATATGTCTATACAATATTAGCCTTATGAATCCTTTATACAACTACACCTCTTAACTCAGCACATCAGAAGGTCTCACGATTATTACCAAAACTATTAACAATAAAGAACGATAGTATAAAAAGACCTGGTGAGACACGGAATGTTCCTGCCAACTGCACCCTATTCAACTCATTACTCACCAGACCCAAATGAATAAGTTATCAGCGACTCCGTAAACCCAAGGACATCCTCAGTGAGTCACGTCGCACAATATACTACACGACCTGGAGTCTATTAGAAAGAGTGACGTAAACACATAAAATACCTAAAACTAACACTTAAGTATACTGCGGCAAGACCCCTAATTACCTGTTAGATACTGTAGTGTGTCACACCACCTAAGTCATGTGGGACATAGTTTTCCTTTTTAAATTATTACATATGGAGTATAATTACACAAGACAAACAAAATAAAGATATAATGAATAATGAAGCTTAAAACAATAAAACTAGTTGCATATAAACAATTGAGCATATTATCGTACATATAGGTCTATTAAAATAAATCATCCATATAGGCCCACATAGCCGTGGTGTGTTAGGCTGCTAACCCAAGCTGGCCCCTATAAGATTACTGTGTTAGGCCATAACCTAAGTTGGGTCCATAACACCTACATAGCGTTAGGCCGTAGCCTAAGCTGAATACATAGCACCTACAGTGTGTCAGACTGGCCTAGACAGGAACCCTTTGTTCTTGGTGAGCACATGGGCCACCTCTCAAACTACAATAGCCCGCTATTCACCCATGTGACTAGAACAACACACTAACACATACCAAATTTAGTATAGAACCTTAGGAATTTATATCACCTTTTATCTAACAGCATCTTGAAACAAATCTACACAAATTAATGATAATTCCTTAAACTCATGATTGTAAAAGGGAATTCTATACTAATTCAACATCAATTCAATGTAGGGAATATTAACCTTATATTATATAACCAACCAAGATTTGGACAAAACACATTCTTCAGAGAAACATTTAATCTACATGTCCTCCCAAATGCAGCCAAACATTAAATTAACTATCTCTCTGCCAGGCTACCACAAATATCCTATCTCTTTCTACATAATTGGTTAGAATTAGATAAATAAAATGTATGCAATTGTGAACACTGCAATTTCTCTCGAAATTGGATCTTAGCAACGCTAATTCAATAGGCAACCTAACACAGTGAAGCCATAGACTCTTAGTAAATTTCGATCTATAACTTACACAGAAATTGACCTAAAACAACATTTTAACCCACAACTTAGTGCTAAACAATATTACATGATTTTTTTAATGATCAACTCACTAGGTAGCACCAGCTTTACAACTATCGAATTTTCACGAAAGGCTCAATTTAAATAACTTTTGCCCAGCTGAAACTGGCATGTTGCTTGGACAACAATAGAGCGTGAAGTGCCCACATGGGTGCAGGGCAGTGATATACATACACTCACTCGACGTAAGGATATTACCATAAAACCTTTCTTTTCACAATGTAATATTCCTTAATGTAGCAATAAATGTGAATGTTATTAAATTACAAAAGTTCCATAATAATGTATATAATCTTAACAAGTAAAACCACCTAACTGCTCAAATATCCATGTAAAGGACATCATGAATATTCAATAGGTAAATAGTTGCTTCTTGAGGCAGCATGTCCTGGGCATGTGAGAGTCACATGCAAGGCCAATAAGTGTAACCCACACTTAGACAGATTAAAGAAGCAACATACATTTATACTTTACTACAATAGGAACCAAAGTCTGTAAACTGTAGCTCTGAAAACAAAACACATTTGTTTGGCGCTCTTAGTGAGCTGACGTGTTTGTCTTTTCTGCTGCATTTTTCATTTGATAGCAGCGTCATTACTAACTACACCGTAACTAACTAACCTTCTATACACGCCTGGAGTATTCCCTGTTGTTGGTGGTGGTATGTTACATGTAACTGGAGTATGAAGATGTTTTTGGAGTAACATTCGTCAAGCAAAGTCAGTTTTCGTTTCATCGTTGGCTCTACTAAGCTTAGGCCTTTGCCTATGCATTGACACACGCACATATTACATAGAGAGCTGCTATTCATCAATCGAAATGACTGCTGGATACAGACGACAATACGGCGCTAATACCTTGAATAGAATCAAATCATGCATGACGGATTACACGATCGACTCGCAGCTACTGAACTCTCTGAAGGATCTTGGTATTGTTCGAAGACGGAGAGGTAAGCGTGCTGGAATACAATCCAGGATTAGTCACACCAAATCTTCGAACTTCAGCTATCCGTATGGTGTATCGGCAAATATCAACAGTATTCAAGGAAAGTTCACACATTTGGAACAATTTATTGTCAACCACCGGAATCTATGCTTCGTGAGTCTCCAGGAAACCAAGATACAACGTCACGAACAGGTATGGCTGAATGACCCCCTCAACATCTGATGACTGATGAGGCATTACAAATTGCTAACTATTTTATGTTTCGCCATGATAGACAGTTTACAGCTAATGGGGGTGGACTGATAACCTATATATCCAAAGAATGGGCGGTTAATCATCCAAGAATTGGGCATACCATCTCTACGCCTGACATTGAGTTACTCGCTGTGAGTGTACGACCCCGTTTTCTTCCAAGTTCCGTCTCCAAGATACACGTCGTTAATGTGTATACCCGCCCTACTTCAAACTTTGCAGTGGCTGATAAAGAACTAAAGCGAGTACTAACAGATATAATGGTAGAAAACCCTCGCTCACACATCATCATAATGGGAGATTTCAACAGGGAGCATGTACCCACTCTTGGAACTATGAACTATAAGAACCTTGTAGACTTCATTACCTATCCTCGCTCCCAGTCCATTATCGATGGCGTATATGTGAAGGATGATTGCTATATCTCCAAGCAACTACATGCATTGGCTACTTCAGATCATTACACCATCGGCATACTGCCCAAATACACT
>KN887437.1:22163-35387 GCA_000934455.1 Apostichopus parvimensis | reverse complement strand
AGACATGATGATGTTAACTTCCTTAAACAATAGTGAAAAGAGAATTCATGTAATACACCGTGAAGAATATCTCTAGTAGAGCTTATTGTAAATTACACCTCTGTTATTGAACTGACCAGAGAATAAACTATAAATTGACTAGTTGTAGAAATACGTTCAAGAAGGTGTTGAAGTTCTTGTTTCGGTCTTCAATGTTTCCCTGAGCAATGTAATTATGTACTATTCATATCGGACCGAAAATATCTCCTTATTTGCCCTTGAATCGTCAACCCTTTTTGTGTAGAAATTCCTCTGGTCTGTCGAGACTGTATAATTTCAATGTCAGTCTCGTTCTCTCTACAATTGTCTTCTTAGTTCACGTGAGACACAAATTTACCATGAATAAAAAGCCGTTTCACAGTTCCTGCACATTTAAAACAAATGCAAACTTAAGTTAATAGGATGTAGCTATATCACGTCACTTATTTTTATGTAGGTCTGGTAGGGCTTCACTGTGCAAATCGGGGGAGGGGTTGGGGACGTTTTGATTTCAGTCCTCATTTAGTACAACCATAGCTACCGTATATTATATACTTATTGTTGAACATAGTCAATTACGACAATAAGTAAGGTTGTTCTGTGTTTCCTAAAAGCACATATCCCCAAACTTCAAAGTGTACCTCTATTAAAGATAAAAAATAACAACTTGTACAAATAACTAACTTTGAAACTGTTCTACGATAATTTCCCTAGCTTATCATGTGATAAGGCACTACCTGTAATAGTAAATAACGTTATCTTAGATGTAATCGTATCGGTGTACGTATATAGTGAAAGCACAACGTGTGTTGTGTAATACATGTTTATTTCGATTTCCAATATATACGTGTAATAAGTTGCTGTTTATAGCACACAAGTCTGGAACCATTGCGTCCGATGTACAAAATGCCACGCCACGACTGAATGCATAATTATAACAACATTTCCATGCGATTGTCTCAGTTACCCTGGGCGATGAATACCAGTGCTGGTTTGTTTATCTAATCGATTTAGAAATATTACCTAAAAGAAATTTTCGTTCGCTATCGTCACACATCAATGACTATGGCAAACTACACACACAATGAAGGAATCGGTCGTGGTTAGCAGGATTGTATTATCATACCCGGTTCTCAAAAGTGTTTATTTAACCGTATAGACTAAAAGAGGAAGTTCAAATGACGGGTAGAGTTGAAGATTGAATTCAATCAGTATTAGTCTTTATGGACAAATTTTAAGTTAACATTTCTGAAAACCTATATTTTCCCCGTCGTTTGCTATTCAAGCTATGTATACATATAACAGAACTATGCACTGGATTGCTAAAAAAGATGTACGTTAAGACTTTTGTCAACAGATGATGGCATCGCTTCCATCTATATATATCAGACTAGTACGAAATGCCATTCTAACACATTCCTACACTTTACTGTATAACATTACTGCTTAACCGTGGGATATACATATGAATGTAGAACTCAGGATTCCGCTTAGTCTAGGAGCCCTATTTAGCTGGTGTAAGTTTTGAATAGAGTACTTTTACCGTTCTTCATGAATTTATGACGTAATATGTGATTCGTGTTAGCCGTTAATTTACTGTAATCATCGACCTACCGATTAAAATGGATGAAAAATGGTAGGAGATATACGCGTTGTGTGAAAGCTGTCTTAAACATAAACTATATGATGACTTAATACTGCCATCATACATTGATGTTTTATTCGCTAAACCACGCAACACACGTAAGTACCATTGACACTACAAAATGTAGTAAGTCGATGCTAAATGTTGTGTATGGCTGCAACTTTCCTACATTCTGCCAGTCTAGGTACCCTAACACGTTGCAAATTACGTTTGACTAGATTTGGGCGATGTGAGCAGTTACACTGCAGTAATTCGAAATTATTAATCATCCAAACAAAGAGAATATTGTAATTCTTATTTTACTTTGAAAACATTTGGACTCTTACTTAGAAATGTTTACTTAATAGTGTAAATTTGGAGATTTTTTATCTGTTGTCTTGATTTTCTTAAGCTGTTCTCTAGTTCACACCGAAATATATTCTGAAATGTTTTAAATTAAGTTCACTCTGCTATATGGTACTATTTTCTCGGATCGTGCAATTGCGAAAACAATGAACATCAAAATTGCCTCCCAACCTCATAGCAAATATATTCCGGCCAAACGAAATGTCCTGGGTACAAAATTTCCGCAAATTGTTCATATTATATTTTGTCCCGATTAAATGTTGGTAATTCGACATTCAAAAGGCGGCTAAGTTCATAATATCAAATATTAAAGCAGAAGCATACATCATTTTATGTTACAGGAAATAAATGAGAAGTCTTGCGATGCTACAAAACAAACAAAAAAGAATGAAAAAAAGAAAAAAGTTTTTGTTGTGATTGCTGCTATTTTATCCTCCGTATACGTTGAATGTTGTATTCGGCCACTACATTGCGTTCATAGTCATCTTTACAGATGGAGGGATCGCATCAACCCAACTTTCTCTCCCAACGGAGGGTGGGTACAGGATAGGGCAGGTAACAGCTACAACAAAAAATAATAGTTGCAGAGGTAAAATATTACGAACTTAATGGAGTTCAAACTTCATTGTAGCCGTATTTCCTCGACACAAAGTGGGTAAGATTTGACAATTTTGGTAGCCTAATTATACTGTATAGCTCTACGACAGTTGCCTAGCCAATATTTAATTTCATACGTGCGTAAAGCTCATTAAAGGACGGGAACCGAAGGTGTTTTTCAAGTTACATCCTAAACGATATCGGCAATGTTGTATACAACACTCAGGCCAATACACATACTTATAAAGGACTCAATAAAACGAATAACCAGTTACAACAGTAAGCAGACTATGGTCGGTTATATATTTTACTATGAGGAATTATCTTGAACACAATTTCCAGAACCAAGAAACACGCCTTCCCATTTTTTTATTTAATGAAGTAATGAGGTGAAAAAGAATTTCGAGCGTCACATCGGGTCAAAATGCAAAATATATGGATTTCCACCGAACGACTGGCAGTGTAAAGTCAATGGCCTGTCTTTGCTTAAACAGCCGACAACATTATCTCTCATGATATGTTAAAGTAAAAGACAAGATTATTGTCGGCAGCACGTTAACTGCAAAGAAAATCGTATGGACATGTATTCTCCATGCATACTCCCTCTCTTGGTGGTCAGAGATGAGAATATCAGTGCAACCGAATCTTTGCAAAATAAAAGTTGAAAGCAATATATGAGTAGTTAATGCAACACTGTAAGTCTATATAAAATATATTATCATATTGAAAGGTTTATGTTTAAGCTCCACTACAAAAAAAATAACATTCACCATATTGGTTGAGTGTAGACTGTTAGTGTATAACTAAACTATATATGCTTGAGTTAATTGGATGATCTTTTATTGTGACACCTACATGTTTATGGGCTTACTGGCTCAACTTTTTTAGTGGGGATTGCTTGTCATAATTGTTGACATTATGTTACAATGTTTACTACAAAAACTGAACAGTTTTAACCATACGGCCCAATACAACATTTGTGACATATAAATATAATAATAATTAAATATCGGACATTTATCAAATTAGAGTCAGCTAGGATACAACAGAAGTTTGGTGCCTTGTGGTGCTCAATTGATGTATGCGTGCATAGTCTGACTGTTTAATGCAAATCAAACATTAATTGTACTGAATCAGGATCCACGGGGGTTCAAAAAACTAAAACTCAGTTGAGACATTATAACTCTTATCTTGTCGAAGTTCCTGTCAAAACAGCAAGTAGTAATAATTTCACACTTTCTAAACAGAAAAGTTCCATGTGGTTACAATATCAAACTGTCCAACTTTTTTGGAAAAACGACGCAAAACGTTACGTTACGTTACGAAGTTACGAAAAACAACGAAAACAACGGTGAAGTCTGGCAGTGGAACTTGGTCTTAATTATTTACTCATCATTTGTTTGAATAAATAAAGTTATTCCAACTTGTGGCTTAAAGGAATGCTGTATTCGCCCTATATATGCAAGTTTTTAACTTTCCTCAAAATTCTTAAGGTATGTTTGTTACTATCCTTGAGGATATTTACCTTACTGGAACATTCAATCATCTCGTGTCATCATTTATAATGTCTGAGAACAATTTGAAAGGTTATTACACCCAGGAACGTCTTCCTGAAAACCTCTAACAATTAAAGTGGCAAGAATTTAGGGCCTATACAGACTACCTTTAAACTTGTAAATGCTTAATTTGTCCAGAGTGACTTTAACTATACTTAACCTTCACTGCATGCTGTGGACAACCTGTACAATTAGAACAGCTTGAGAATTTACCTGTTTCCATAATCCAGTTACAGGAATGCTATGGAGACTTGTTCGTAAGTATACAGGACAATAATGACGCTTTGACATCATGTTAAATATACCTTGTTACATCAACGTTGATAGTCTTTCAATAAAACCTAGACATAATATGTTGTCTGGTTGATCTATGCCAATATGAGCACCTTCAAACAGATAAGAAAATGCTTGATCAATGAGATATCATATGTTTTGCCCCCCCCCCCCATAAAAAACACACAATTATATGGGCTGCATAATTGGTAGTTCTAGCTGAAGTACCACTAAAATTGAATTACAACTCTATATCAGTGTTTGAAATGGAATATTCCCATTATTGTACATATTGCATGGCCACTATTGTGAAACGGCCTGGGCAAACCACAGGCATAGTGTGTATCCTATACTGTAAGTCACAGACATTACCTCAGATGCCACTAGTATGAGCTGCCTCGATTTGGGCGAGTTGAGAAGCCCTAGATAGCAACACTATCGTCAAATTTTGGTATGCAAGAGTTCCATTTTCAGCCAGTGTGAAAGACTGGCTTTGTCTCCGTAAAATCCTTCTCTGTTTTAGTTTTGTGAAACAACTTGGATAGCTCTCATCTCTTAGAATATCAGCAATTTGTCTCACGTTTTCTGCTAACGTTTTCATGTTTAGTTGTTGCAAAGCACGATCGATCAACTTTCTGCTGAATATACGGAAGCCGAATGCAACAAATTTGCTAATTATACGGATACTGCCAGTCCATTACTAATTACATGTTTGCTACTCTAACGTACCTGCTAGGGCGGACATTGTGTTCAAGTGGACACAATTTACAAAAAAATATACGACCGTCAAATAATGTCCCCCCTTCGTTTAACCATAGCATATACTGTCCGGGGAGACAGTCTGTACCAACTGGCCTTGTGCGATATGTCCGGGGAGACCAAATGTACCGCTACACCGGCACCGGACCACAGCGAATAACATAACGTATTCGTGCGTGTTATCGAATTCAAGCTGTGAAGTGCATATGTATTAATTATTTTACTACGTGAAAGACGGAAGAAAATGGAGTAAGTAAGAAAAGTGCATGGTCACTGGTGAATATACAACTGGCTTTTGTATTTATTTCTTCTAAGGGTTGCGAGGCTTAACAAAGAACACAATTACGATTGACTGGTTCTTGCATAGTTTCAATCAGTTCTCACCATTTGCAAATGATCGGGTAAAGATGGATTTGTAATTTAAGTCTTAAACTGTCTGTTGTGTTGTCAAAGAAATTAGTAAATCACTGTTGAATGTGACACCTGTTGCATTTTATGATATTTATATCTTATCATAGGGAACCGTTCCGTAATCGTAATTCGTAGCAATATTCGAAGAGAATGTTCATATGCCCCAAACAACAAATGGTAGACTCCATATGCGTCACAAGACTGAGCAATACAAAACGTCACCATTATTTATAGAAATTGTCACACGCAATTGCACAGCAGCACTAATTTGCATATTATCAGTAGCGAATCATTACCTTATACGGCCATAGTAGTTTTCGTAGTGCCTAGAATATAAAGCGTTGTAGGAATAAAAAGAAACATGTTAAGCGGAAGGCAGTAAGGGTGAGAACTACTTGTTTGAAACTGTCTAGTAACCTCGTTTGGTCACATATGCAATTCTTAAGTTATATAAACCCCAACAAACTTCATAAGTTTCTAAAGTTTGGAAACGTTTTGGAAGCTTTGTAAGCCTATTTGTTAACTTTCGCCTTGCTTTGCCTAGATATATAATTTGTTAACACTTTGACAAACGTTTTTTTTTTTCCTTCTGGATATGTAAGTATTTGAGACACTGTTAGGTGTAATTTAAAACGTACACGGAAATTCAGCAGAATGTCTTTATGAGCCGATGCGAGTAGTTTAGATGCTGTGGTTGGTGAATGTCCAATATTAAAGACATCATTGAAAACGGATTATATGAAATTTTATGTTCCGATTGAAATTCGTCAACGTCAGTTGGATTGTTAAACTTCGTTATTTCGCATACACTTATTCGTTATATGTTACAATACCTGGATTTTTTTGTGTCCGTGGATCAACGACATTGGAAAGAAAAAGCACATTTATCCAGTGTCTTATAACTGTTATCAAAGGATACTCTGACAAGTTACATCAATGAAGGTAAATGTCCTCTATTTTCATTAATCTACTTTTTTCTAGGGCTTGGCATATCACGATTATCATAAAAGTCCCCACTAAAGATATCAATGAGGTAAACAAACCATGAAAAATGTTCGAAGAAAGAACAACTATGGCAAGACTGATATCAATTCATCATTATGCTCCTTCGAAACATGACACACTGAAATCAATTAGTACTCCCTTTCAATACCAATGGACATATCATATACATTAACATTCTGGTAAAAAAAAAACAGACATTTGCAGATTAGTTATAAGCCGTCGTTAACGAAATGTTGGGCGGTGGGATGTGGTTCAGAAAACCACTCAAAGAGTAAACCTTCATCAGTGTTTCACGTTCATTCCCTAACTTTAGACTTCTTGGGCTGTGGAAGTAAGAACATTATCAATCCAAACGTCTATGTTGATTCCTTTTAAAGCATAAACGTGTTTATAGGTTACACATTTTGTGTTTTTAGATTTATCGGCTTGAAATTGTGAAACAAAATATTGGTTGATATGGAATGGAATCAATTTTGCATCGGAGTGGTATCGGAAATGTCCATGAATCTTACATTTCATAAACATTGGAAACACAAAATGAAATTGTTTAATTTTGCTATAAGTGCAATTTATTCATAGCCGTTCTACGTGTTTGAAATTAGTTTAATTGAAATAAATATTCTGATGGCAGATGATGGCACACATAAAGACGAAAATATGATAATTATACATTGATAGGTTAAACCTCAATATCTTGGGGTTATAAAAGTTTGAGTTATATTTGACAGATAAACCACTTAGAATCGCATTAAGTAATCGATTGTATTGGCGCAAATGTTTAACAATCATGTAATTTTCTTTTTTACCAAAATTTGATAAAACTTGAATATTAACAAAGCTAATGTCACCATCGTTGATGTTGTCGGATGCATATATAAAACGTTTCGATTATGTTTCATGGTGAATTGAAACATGTTTATGTATTCATATTCCACCCAAACCAAATTGGTATATTTAAGTATGATATAATGTTATAAACGGTATTACCGGATTGTTATTATTTGAACAATATCACATTTTGTATTTCCCATTCCAAATATTATGTATACACATGTCGATCCTGCATATTGGATCCTGTACAGTGGAACATGTATAGTGGATCGTGTTTAGTTAATCATGTATAGTAGATCATTTATAGTTGATCATATATTGGATCCTGTATATCGGATCATACACGGTGAAATGCTTCATAGTTGATTATGTATAGTATATCGTGTATATTGGTTCATTTAGGAGATCCAGCATAGTGAACATGTAAAAAGGATCATAAAAGTTGATACGCTATAGTGCATCCTGTATATTCACCCATTCTTGACATATGCAATACTGAGGGAAAACACATTTAAGGATGTGTTTTCCTTCCGAAAATTGCTTAATAATATCTTGCGATAATAACGTAATTATATAGGAACTGAATAATCATTGCTTACGTTGTCAGTTATGACTGGTTTAACTGACTCACTACCCACACCAAAAGCTTTTTTGGGAACAACAACTCTCAACAACACGAACAAAAACTGTAGTTGATATAGATGGAGTTCATGTTCTCCAAATTATGATCTTAGACAAAGGAAATATGTTATACTTAACTAGTAATTGGTACAAGATAATCCCGATCAATCCGCTAGTATAGTCATTTTGCAATAAACGTAAATATCACATCATGAAACATATGATGTTATTGTTCATGTTGACACTGTGCTATGAACACTTTTTCTCGTCCACAGAACCCAAGTAACGAACAAGATATTATTATTGACCTAATTTGAGAAAAATATATTTTCCATGCCCTATTTGACATTTTCATAGTGACTCTGGCTCACACAAAAATAACATAATTGTCACCATTATTGAATGATTATCATCATTAAGTTCTCATAGCCAGAGCTATTACCATTACAGTCACCACCATTAGCATCAGCACCAACATTATTAATTCATTAATATGCTAATGTGTCAAGTTTATAATTGTTTGATAGTTTATTGCCTTTTCATTTTTCAGACAAGATAAGAAGACAACAAACAAACAGAATGGCTAATGCATCTTCGGCTACCGAAAATTTAACGGATAACACAAAAATGGGTAAGTTCTTAATACTTCCTGATAAATACATTGTCTATAGATTAGCTTCATCTACGAATCCAATTAGCTTCATCCACGAATCCGTGGGAATAAGACACATTTTCATACTTTTCTGTTTCACCGCTGCTCATAAGGACTATACGATACTTTAGTTCGTTGGTCCCAGTTGAAATAGCAAATATTTCCATGGTAAAAGTTCATATATTTCGGTAGCGATTCTCGGGGGTTACACATGGTGGGATGGACGAGTGTGACCAGAACTCTATATCTTGCGAAGGGGTAAAACTCCACATGTATATGTGGATGTTTATGAGGTTAACAATTGCACTTTTATTATGAATGACTCCTTCAAATCGGAAATTGAAAGGAAGGTGCACAATGATGAGAACCTGTGTCTGCAGACCCAAAACGAAAGATATAAAATAAGGCGATTATATTGAATTGATATGCAATATTAATATGTTAGTGTCAATTTCCAACAACATAGTAACCGAGGTGAAAGTTCAAGGGTTCAAAGGACAAACCAATATTTTTGAGTAATTCTGTGTCAAAAGTGCTCTTTTCAAACTGATCAAATTTAATAGGATTGTGTATCACGATGTGTATCTCAATGTGTATCTCACAATGTGTATGTGTGTAATGTGTATCTCACAGCGAAACGATAAGGTCATTTTGCTGTCACACCAAGGTGTAATATTGAATTGACAGGTATCCTTACATTTGTTATAGTAAATATATATCAAACTATGTGGTTACTACGGGCATTGGTTAAAATGTAAATGAAAGAAGTTGGTGTATCGAAGAGCATCAAAACGAGTAGTATAGGTAGACTTAAGCAAACTAGGACTTTCTCTGCTAGAGCTCAATGGGAAAGCATTAAATTTAATTGAAATTGTCACAGGTGTAATAGGTATGCCATGTACTATCAGATATGTCTTGAACATGTTAACTGAGTTGAAAGATCAATTAAAGGTCAAAAATGAATGTGAAATTAAGGAATTATGGACTTTTTGCCACAGCTCCATATGAAAGCATTGAATGGACTTAAACTTTCACTATCAAAATAGGTGGTTGCCATGGTAACTGACTTGAAACACCAACTCTAGTTCAAGCAACTCGGGAGAATTGTCAATTTAAGCAAACGTGACTTTTTATTACAACTTCATACGAAGCCATCATGAATTAAATTAATAGTTTCACGGCTGGGTGGACTTGTCATAATACCTTAAGTAAATATGGTCAAAATGGACCTCCAACTCTAAGAAATAGAGGACTACAATCTTCAACATTGAAATGAAGGCGGTATACTCTCATATCGTTGTTTATATTCAAAAGAAAAAAGACCAGTGCACTCGTGCGTCAGCACACGCCCGCATGTTTACTATATATGTTTTCTTATTATGACAGCAGGTCCATCTATTCCCTTATGTAATGAACCAATTTGCGAGTATACGTGCTCGTGTTTGTTAGTAATCGGTCTTAACCTGCTTATAGCCTCATTCCTTAATGATGGTGACCAGATATGAAAGGGTTGACGAATTTGCCATTCCATAATATCAGGCGAGCCCATAATTACGTGGTTTAATATGTAATTTCTGAGGAACACGACTCCGTCATGCATTTATAGTGATTTGTTTGACTTTGTGGCTCTCAGATTATGTTTACTGACATAGTTATCTATCCGGCAATGCTCAATACATGAATTTTTACTAAGATTCTTTGTTTTTAGGCTAAGAGTTTGAAAATAAAAAATAATGTCGTTGTCTCAGAAATATCCTAAAAAAAAACACGAAACTTTATGTTGTTATTTTAATCACAAGACTCTAACTTGGTCATTTAGGAATATTAATGCTTTAGGCAAACTGTTTTAGATTAGATAGTTTATAAGCTTTACAATCATGTAAAACGTGTCGAATGATTCAGTAGTTTTATCGAACTTTCGTCATCTAATATTTCATTGATATGCAACGAAGATCACGTGACCAACTTCATAGTTTTTCTTTCCGTAATTGTTTTATTAAATAGGTATTGAAATGTTTTAATATGTGTTGAACTGGCTTTGTCAGAGTAATATATCATATGATCATCTCTTGTAAACTAGAAAGCAATATTTTGCGAATAATTATGTACAGTTGTGTTTTCTTTGTGTGTATGCAGACTATGGCGACGGTACTAAGTTGTGGGGAATATCGTACTTCACTACACTGTACACATTGCAAACATTTTGCACGCACGTCCGTGCAGACTGTACATGTATTGTACACTTAACCACACATTGTTTATGGAAGGTAGCAATATCACGTACGACCATATATCGAGTTTGTTAAACGAATGCGGTTGTTATGGAGTAAACAGTAGTTTCAATTACTGACATATAGAGAATGTCACTACAAGACAAGGTAAGGGACCTGTTATGTAGAAACAAACGTGGTCAAGGCATTGATATCCGCATCTTTGATTCATATATCTTAGAAGGTATTTACGTAGGTTAGCGTATCAGTGCCATACATAGCTATATACGTTAGGCTTATAAGCAGTATATTGCTAGCATGCTGGTCAACAGATGGGTGCGATAAAACCGCTTAAAATAAGTAGCTTAGTGAAAGTTTATTTGAACACGAAATGAAAATAATTAGGAATAGGCACGGGTTCATGACTGAAGATCGTACTGAGATGATCAATGGATATGTACATAAACATAACACATGCAGAAACATCATTCTAACACACGTTTGTGAGCATGGAAAGTCTTGATATGAATGAGTGTGCATCGTCGAATCGTAATGTTTGTGCTGTGCAATGCGTTAGGCTAAAAACGGCCCAAAACGGTTGGTATGTGAACTATATTTCTTTGTTTTCCAGGAAAGGAACTTTTAGAGAAGGTCAAATTAAGAAGTTAATAACAATTTATATGTTAATCAGAGTTAATAATGCTAGGAACTAGTATTTCTCACAAGATGTACTGATGAAGCTTGATTCCTGACGTCTATACTTAGAACACGCTCGCGTCACCTTGAGTGTGTTCACAGTAGTTCTGTCAAATTAGTTACAATGAAAACTAAGTTGAAATGTGGTGAAAAGAATTGATGTTAAGTTTGGGAGTTCATAAACGAGGGTTATGCAGTTGGAATGATATGAAGTGCACTGTATAAAGCAATTTTTCATGAATGATGTTTGCTATAATATATGCAAATCCGCTGATTTCTTTCTTGTTTGTTTGTTTATTCATGTTTCTTATTTGTGTATGAGGTAGCATTTATCAGCACAGACAAGAGCACTATAAATTATTAGTAACAATGTATTGATATATTGATAGCCACAGTGTAATATCACACAGTTATTGTTTATGGATATGATGTGTATTGTGTACATCATATACCAAATGATCAGGGATCGGAACTTATGATGTAGTGGTACATTTAAATACAATTTTTAGATTATAGGTTTTGTAGTGATCCCTTTTTTTCAATAAAGAAAAATTTTCAAATCATACTTAGTCAAGACCGTTCATGATTCGTGAACTTATCTTTACAGATTTTGGCAGGTTTAAAGTACGACTAGCCGAACTCCTCACAACTGATATCATACTCAGTCTTGCAACGTTGTTCATGTTTCCTCCTGCTAAGATTGACGAGTTACGAAATGCGAAAAACAGTCCCGGGCAACTTATGGTCTCCTTAATGGAAGAAAGGGGTCAAATAAAGCCAAATGACATCTCACCCTTGTTAACTGCTCTTGAAAAAATGGGACTTCAAGGTTTAGTAAGCATCCTGCATCGTATTTTCCCTGGATCCGAAGGTAAGGCGTAGTACGCTATATATCTGACTAGAGACTGACACATGTCCGATCAAACAAATGACAAATGCCTGCATGTAGGGTTAAACGTAGGCTAGTCTTTTATATGATTAAACTACGTTAATGTGTTAACAACTTAATATCTGAGACTACACCTAGTCGTTGCCAAACACAACACAAACAAAACGACTGCTGCAAACCAGCTTGCGTAAATATCACAACATTTAGTTCAAAACTTGAAACATGTTTAACTTTGATGTATTAGGACAATAACTATAAACGTTTATCACCTAAATGTAAGTTATATATTAAGCATATTCACCATATATTATGCATGTCACATTTTTTTCAGTGATAAAATGACATTATATTAGTTGTTAAAGAATTTGTATGATTAAGCTGATTAGATTATGATTACGACTCTCATCATCGTCGTCGTCGTCATTATTGTTATCCTCATCCTGTTTATCCCCAGCCTCATCATCATCCTCTTCCTAATCATACTAATCATCCTCCTTATCAAGATCCTCATGATTCTCACGATCCTCATGATCCTCATCCTCACTATCCTTATTCAAGACCTTTATCATCCACTTTCTCATCATCATCATTAACCTCCTCATCATCTTCCTCATCCTCACCATCATCATCATCATCATCATCATCATCATCATCATCATCATCATCATCATCATCATCATCATCATCATCATCATCATCATCATCATCATCATCAT
>KN887436.1:54928-88616 GCA_000934455.1 Apostichopus parvimensis | reverse complement strand
AAATGCTCTCACCTTGTGCAGGAGAGGAGGGGGGGGGGGGTCATGTGGAAGGGGTAGGTACAAAGTCACATCAAGGGAGGCAAGTCTTCATAAATAGATTGATTCTCTGACTACAACATTTTTCAGTTCTAAAAACCCAGAATGAAATAAGCACCACTCTCAGGAATGGAATATCAGTTGAGGAATGGAGTGAAATTATCAGTTACTCAATCTTTGCTGATAACGTGGCCAAACTGCTCCGATATCCTCTGAAAGTGCCCTCCTTCCCAGAACACTTTCCCACACTCTGAACAGACGTAATATAGTTGCACATTGTTCAAGACGCCCTCCAGAATATTGTCGACTTGAATGACGGTATTGTTACTAAATCTCGCATTCCTGAAATCGATGCCGAGATCTGTCCGCAGCAAATCTTTGTCATACATTTTGTGGACGCCCTCGGATTCGGTGCCCCTTCCATCGTCGGCCGAAGGAAAAGCAGATGGAGAGGTACGATCCTTGGACGTTGCGGGTCCTTTATATACGAATTCATCGTTATCATCGTCCACGTCATCGTCGGGTGTTTCAAACTCGTCCTCTTCATCTGAATAATTAGACAAAGGGCCAATTCCTGGGGATACAGCGTCACATGGCCTCGATGCAGACACTGGGTCTCTCTGAGTTCCAGCCGACGCTCTTGCTAATTTTCGCTCCAGCCAGAGTCTCTTCATGTCGGCCTGATTCACCGCGACATATTTATTGGAATTACACACCTGAAGAAAGATTCAAAAGTCGCATAATTCTGATGTTGTATTATACCATCGGTATCGAATGACAAATCGTCACATTAATGATGTCAAATTCCTTCAACTTTGGTCATGTTCATATGAAAGCTTAGTTCTGTACTTAATATTACAATGTTTTCACTAAATCTGTCAAGAATGCTTGAAAGAGCCTAGAAGTGGCTGGCAACGTCCCAGTCGCAAGTTCACTGCTCTATCCACTATGCAAGCCAGTACCATTAACCACAAAGTCTCTGCTGTGTAAAGGGGGAGGGAAGGGGGATAGGGAGGTAAAAGAAGAGGGGTTGCTAGTTAGAAGATACCATGCCCTGCATACAGTGTGCCCAAGAATCACTGTTTCTTACCTGGCATCTGCTGAAGATGTCTTTAGAAGTGACTTTGACGTTAAAGTACCGCAAGACATCAGCCACTTGATCTTGAGCTTTTAGATCTGTTCTGACGTCCATGCAACAACCTTCCTGTACATGAGACTTCAGCTGAAGATGACAAAATCAAAATAATACACATGTTTAATAGTTCACCCAAGAATGTTATATCAAAGCATTCACCTGTTGTTAAAGATGCGATGTGTAAAACAAACCTTTCCCAATCTTGATTCATTTCCTTGGGGGCCTCTAAATAAAATGCAAATATATTCGTAAGAATGGGTTACCTGACATGAGTAGCAACCTGAAGATTTTACAAAAAGGTTCTAAAGTCAAATAAACTTCATCATTTTAATGTCCTAGCAATGAAAAATATCCACAACTCCATGTAAATCTGCTTAACTTTGCATTCCAGCTTTAAGAATTTAAATGTAACATTTGGAGATCCTACCGTGAGACTGCGACGATGATACATAAAGCTGTAAGTCTCACGGTAAAAAACCATGCGAGTTGGCATCAATGTGTAAACAACTAAAAATTGTGTGTGTGATTGAAAAATGGTGTCAGCCGAGACACCAAACTAAAGCAACTTTACCGTATGGAATGGAAGTCCAGATGTCAGGATGACTCTATGTTCTTCCCTGGCAATCTAGAAAATGATAAAATAGAATAGATACCTCAGAATGACAATTACCTGCAAGAGTTTATACATGTTTCTACAAGTGAGTATGCACGTTGCACTATCATGGGATTTTAGTATATAAATATAATCCGAAATCTACTCAAGAAATGCAGCTAAACATATTATTCAATAATCTGTCATTGACAATAAATGACCTTACCTTCGCAGCTAAGTCATGGTCGTCACTATTTTCGAGTATCTTGACATCAACACCACAGGCCCGGAGATATCTGCCTAAGCCTTGTAACATATTATCGCAGACTACTCGGAAATCACGTGACGAAATGCTTGACCTCTGCAGCTTTGCCATCTGAGAAAGTGAAAAAAAAAAAACAATTTGAACAAATCTGCATCAACTTTCAAATGGCAATGTGAAAAAAAAAATTTCCAAAACTTTCAAAAGGTGTAAACACAGGTAGGTGGGCTTTCACCTTACGTGTTATAAATTTTGTACAAAACGTATAGTAAATATATAGGAAAGACCGTCGAACATAATTCAACAGATCAATTCAGACACAAATTCAAGCCGGTGTGTGGGCCGTACACCGCTCCCATATTCAACCTCACACAAGAGTTCACAAGTATTTTTTAGCAAAACCTTGCATTTGGACCCAATTATATAGCTAGTTTGGCCTCCAAGACCCATGTGCCACACCCTGTCTGTTATAAAATACTTGATCTGCCTGCCACTGTCTTTGTTCCTTAAAAAAAACAAAAAAACATTTGAAACAATAGCATTTCATAAATAAATTTAAGACTATTCAAAACCTAGCATACATCACAGAGACAGATTTTCAAACCAGGAGTGAAAAATCTGCAGATTACAGAATAAAACTTCAGCTTACCGTAGCTCTAGGAGTTTGTTCAAAGTTAAAAGTACTCCTTTTAAATGATTACTTCATTTCTTGCCATTTCTACAACGTACATTCTACTCTCTGTGTCTACCACTAACTTCCTTAATAGCTACAACAAAATGTACCATGAGACTTAGCCTAAATCCATTGTGAGTAATTAGCTAATTTAGGTAAACTTGCAATATGATATTAAATTTTAGATTCCTCTTTATGTCCCATAAAAAATTACTGAAATATTCCCCAAGTGACTCTTTGTGGCCTTTATAGTACGGTAGTTTGTTTTTATTACAATTACAAATCGATTTGTATTCGTTATCTTTACTAATTAGCCCGATTTAACAAACGACCGGAGGGAGAACTTCTTGACATTGCATCCTTGATGGTCTCACTTTTTAATAATATTGATCTTCATTAGAGTCACAGTGTCAAATTTAAAAGATTCAGAAATCATTAAATTTAAGATATAAACCCCCCCCCCCTTTCCCCGACATCAAAATGTGTTTTAATAAATATAATCTTGACTGCTCTTATTTACTTGTAAGTACAAGCAGCGTTCTCTGCTCCCACGGGTATTCTTACATCTTCTCAAATGGTTTAGTGCTCTCTCGGCCGAAGTAAAGTAAACTCTTTCATATGCGATAAGGTTACACCTAATGAGCACAAACAGACTTAAATCGTGGCGTCGCTAATTGAAGATGTACTTTCCACGATTCCAAAGAATTAGTTTGATAGAAAAAATGGAAAGCAAAACAGAAAATGAAGTTTTGAGGAAAGGATGTGATGTTAATTGTTAGGCAGGGTCTCCGAGATTGTATATGATGTTTTGGTGTGTATGTTTGCGTGTGTGTTTTGCACAGAGCTTGTTTCTTTAATGGCGATGGATCAAGTTAGCGTATTTTTGTTTCAAATTCATATCAGACTCGATGAAAATTTAGCAGCACAGTCAGTAAGCTGAGCTTGCAGTCAATGCTTGGTACACAGAGACTTTTACAGCCACAACAAATATTCTAAACAGATTTATTTATTAACCTTCAGTGAATTCACATGACCTTTGACATACACTGTATGACCTTACATGAATTTTGAAATTTCAAATACAATACTAACATGACAGACAGTGACTCAGCAGGTCATCACACACTTGGTCAAAGCTTCTCATTAATCCTAACATGACCTTTGACACACTCTGTATGACCTTACATGAAATTTGAACTTTTAAATACAATACTAACATCACACACGTGTCAAAGCTTTTCATAACCATATCATGACCTTTGATAAAATTATTTAAATTACAAAATTTGGCTGACATTATCCATGAGATAAAGAGCCATTTGTATTTATTTTGTTGGCCTTCTGTTAATAAGCTGTGTTCTTCCCCTCTCAATCTCCATAGTTCTTTCCTATACATGTTGTTACATGCCATCCAAGTTACTCTAAGTACTATAATTCAAATATAAACCACTTTCACTTAAGTCTACCAATGGATAAATTGTAACTGCTCGCTTTGCTAAAAAATCTTGATAACTTAAAAATACATTGGACAACATGAGCAATTCTGAAATGAATCCAGGTCTTACAACAACTAACATTTTTTAATGAATGTGAGAATTTAAGCTTTATCTACTCGAAAATCCCCTGAAGGTTTAATTATAAATGTTAAGGTTTGGATCCCAGCAAGATCTTCTGCAAAGGCAAACTGAATCATAAAAAGACTAAGGATGCATTCCATATGGACGGACAAACTGAACTGGATATTTCCCAGAACCTCAGGGAGATTCAAGATGAGAATTAGTAACCAAACATTTACCATCAAATTGATACTTTTTCAGAATTGCACAAATCTTGCCAACACAGAAACCAACGATATATCTCAAGTTGCAATATATGGTGGCAGCAGTCTACAATTGAGACTTTGATTCTTCTTCAATACCTAAGTAGGTGTGAGATTAGTATATACTAACAACAAACTTGCTGTCTCGTTGTTTACTAGTTCATAATTAAAAAGTACACAAGCGTTCCCATTCACAGATTCCAACAAGATATCTCAAGTTGCTAACATGTGGTGCCAGCAGCCACTTATAAAACTCATAGAAATGCAACATGAATAAAACTTGAAAAATAAAACACTTGCTATCTGTTATTAGTTTAATAACAAGAGCTATTAACAAACCTTGCCATCACAAATACCATACAACTCACTACGATTTCAATTATCATTTGCCTTTGTTGTTTACCTCCATTTCATTAACATAAAGTCTGTTCAAAGTATCTCTTTCGAGATCCGGCTTTAGGAATCACAAGGGATTTTGATTTGGTTAGCATCATGTTTGATCTCTAGAGTAAAGCAAATATGTCACAAACGCCTGCAGTGGAATTACAACCTTCCTTACCGGTTTCGAACCTAAGGACATACAATCAGCGACCATAGCCTAGTGGTTAGGGTGTCCGCATATAAAGCGGGAGGCCCGAGTTTGAATCCCGGTGGAGGTTGGAAGTGTTTTCACTGACATGCGGTGGCACAAGTCTACAATAGAGACTGCTAACTTCTTTGACAGTTTGAGACAGTTTGAGTGATTACCTGTTCCATTCCTTGTCTGAAAGCTTCTACTTTTTGTTGTTGCTTCTCTCTCCTGATTGCTTTCTTGTTCTTTTTTGTCTTCTCTCTGCTCGTCTTTGGTTTTGTTTGAGAGGAGGCGTAGAGTTGGACGAGATCCAGTCCTGGGGTAACTTCTTTCAATCTTGCGTTCAGATACTTATAAACTTCAATTAGGCAGTAAGCATCCAATGCTAAGAAATGAAGAAAGAAAAAACCAGTGAGAAGCCTCTGTGGTTGCTTCATGTCTTGCAGGGAACACTTCATAATGTACTACATAGCAATAGGTTTTGCAAAATGTGCAAATTGCTATACACGCGCAAGGATGTATAGCACTTTTTGTGCACAGGAATCATACAGTATAGCACAGACAAACCTCACATCCTTTAAAACCACTACACAAAATTTGAAGGCCCCCCCCCCCAATAAAAAAACTTCAAATAGGCTAGTGGCCTGGGAAATGGGAAAATATGGGATAAAGAATACTGTAATTTTATTTCATAACAAACTTAGGCAAAGTGAAGACCTCCAAAAGGGGACTTAGTTGCTCTCTGTGCACGATTCCCCCTGGTTTCAATCACACCAAATTCATCCCCTAGCTGATGTGTCTCCTGTGCCCCAGCCAGCCCTATTCCCTGGTCACACTAACCCTAGCTGATGTCGATCCTGTGCCTAAGTCAGCCCTGTCCACTGGCCACACTAACACCAAATCCATGCCCCAGCTGATAATCTCTCCTGTGCCCCAGTCAGCCCTGTCCCCCAAATCCATGCAGCTTACCTGCGTACTGGACTTGTGCTTTCCTGAGCGGCCGAATCTCCCAGTTTGACATCTGCTCCATCTTATTCAAAGGCTTCCCAAAACAAAGTAAAACCAATTCACTTAGTCCTTTCTCTCTCCCATCACTCTCATATTGAAATATACCAGCGTTCATTTTGAAGGCGTTTTCTTGGACGACAGCCAAATCCACAAATGCTTGCCTGTCACGTATCGAACTTTGTAGAAGTGGGTACGACTTTTTCAACATCAAGAAATCTGTCTCGGCTCCGTAACCTAACTTGATCACATCTGGATTGAGGAAGAAATCCGAGAAGAACCTTCCCACGAGTTGTTCATTTTCATTTCCGCTCAGGGCAATCATGTCGAGCAAGAACACTTGGTTGGCCGTCGAAAGTTGGACGACGGAAATTTGGCTCGCGTTTTGTTTAATTGTCAGTGACGGTTTCCATTCCATGTCCATACCAATGACGTTAGAGGGCTAAAACATGAAAACAACCATCAAATCATGCAATAAATTTCACTGGTGCATATCAAGAAAAACAGTTAAAATCAAAATTATTTTATACATCCTGAGGGTAACCATAGAAACGAGAATTACCTGAAAGATGGTTTGCGCGCACATCTTCAATTTGCTGATGTTATCGACGGTAAGAATACAGTCATCTTTAAAGTGAAACTGATGAAACTTTGATTCCATCTCACTGTAACCATCGTCGGAAGCTTCCCAGTTTTCCTCCTCCGTATTAACTGAACTTTTAGATCTATGAAAATAAAAACAAAACAAAAATGACATGTGTGAAAAATATCAAACTTTCTGTAGGAGACAAACAAGACAACAATATTGGTCGAGCATCTGATTGGTCGAAATGTGTCAGATCACCTGGTCCACATTTATGATATCAATATCTTGCTAGCTCTATCCACTCCTACATAACACAGCAATCCACATGACTCTTAAACTTTCATTTTGTACTTCTATTAAAAACACTTCTATTCCTGTCCTTGCAATATGTAATAGAATTTCTTTCCATGTTGACATTTTCAGAGCTGTAAATTCTCTCTTAGCTTGAATCTGAAGTTAAATGATAGCCTGCATATTCGTATTCAAGTTAAGACTATTTGCATAACGAGGTAATCAAAGAATGACTGAAATCCCAAGTCCACAAAATATACGATACAGAGTATGTTTAACGAATAGAACATATCCCTTTTTGGCACCTTGTATCCCTCTTCAACCTGTTATATCCTCTTTCACACTACATATCCCCTTTCACACTACATATCCCATCTGACACTACATATCCCCTGCAGCACATACTCATCGAGAGACAGCTCCTTTAAGGCATTCAGAACAACCGGATGTAACGAATCCTTCGGCAGGTTGAACCTATGGGCAAACTTTGCTGCTAGACTTGCGTCGTTGTACGACATCAACAGCTCCACCACCTCCCTCATGAGATATTCGTCCGATCCAATGGCAGCTGTGATTAGCTCGTCCCAGGTGGTATGGGACATCGATTTCTGGAGGAAATATAGAACACAAAGATCTACAGACAATGTCTCTTGTCAACATTATTACATGAATTAACCACAAATGTTTACTCATTGTTGTACAACTTAAAATTTACGTTTTAGAGAACTTACATTCAATTTTTTTTTGTAGTTGCCTCCTCTGATATTGTCGGAAATCAAATAAATGATAGTACATTTTATATTCACAAACTGAAAGGATATTTCCTCACTTATGTAGACTATGCTGCTCTACAATGTCTATGTTATGATGAGGAATTCTGTAATGTTTGATCCATGCAGACTTCAAACATTTCATAGAAAGTACAAAACAAACAAAAAACGGAGGAAATTTATTCACTGAAACTATTATATTTCAAGATGAAACATGTTCTCAGCTCTTTCATCCTATCGCAACTCTAACCAATCCCCTCTCCTATCTCTTTCTGAGGTTGAAATATCAAATTCACAAGCAGTTAATTTACTCTTTTTGGCTTTTTTGACGATGGGTTATCACTTCTTGAAATGAATAAGGTTTACTTCTACAAGTACCTCATACTATGAATGAAACTGTCAGCAAACTGTAATGCCTACCTCTATGTATTTCTTATACAGCAGATACCGAATGGAGCCAAGCTCTCTGAACTGTAAGGTATTTGGGCACAGGGTGATGTCCAAGTTAAACATCTTCACCAGTCGTACGATGAGTTTGCTTAAATTCTTTGGTCGAAGTTTCTCTAACCTTGTCCCAGGAATGTTGAACGAGCTGAAATAAATATTAGATTATAATATATATGTTAATGCACTTGTTTTTGTCTTCACATTTTGATATGTTGAAGATAACTACAACAAATTAGTTTACTTTGCGGGGGAAATTAGTCCAGTATTGCAGAGTCATTTATGCTTCAGCAGAAAGCTTGAACTGTCACACAATGCAAGAAAAGAGATTGAGCAGGGGTGCATCAACCCATACTTCTGGGGGAGGGGCTTAAGGGGGATCAACCACCAAAGAAATATTACAATCAAACAATCCTTTTGTGTGGTCCATAAATATCTAACATGCATGGCCTACACGGCTTGAACAGTTGCAAATCCTTCGACATTGTTTCTAATGTTTGTCTTTCTAGTAGAACTACTTACTCAACAAACGATTGGAGATCAAAGCGTCTACTACAGTAGCCATCCAATCTTATTACAAGCTGTTTTTGGATTTCCTTTCTCGGTTTAATGTAAAGCTCGACCAAATTGACCTTGTCTTGAAAGATCAGAGGCAGAACGATCTGGAAAATGGAACGGAAAACGTGGTTTGAAGATCTCTAAAAACTAGATGCAGATTATTCAAATGTGTCCAAAGATTTCAGAGCAGTTGTTATGTGGCCTCAGAAAGTGTCTCCTTTTAACAGAAAAGGGACACCACAAGGCTTTGATTTCTGGAAAAACTTCTTATAAATGGTGGCAAAAGGTAAACATGATTACTTGTATAAAAGATCTTATAAAATACTTCCAACCAATGCCCAACTACTTCTTGAGAAGATGATCAATCGACTGAATGAAAAATCATGCCACTACAGCTATCCCAAAACCTTCTTGAAATACTGATACTGCTCCTGAGGTTGCCACTTCCAGACCCTGACCCTCCCCCCCCCCACCCCCACAAACACACCAGGCATTTCACAAACCAGATATAACCAGACTGTTACATCTTCATCTTCACGACCAGGAATTTTGAGTGAATCAAGCAAATGATTTTCTGTGGTCAGGTAACCTCAGATCCAACATCACTTCTACTGCCCCCCAACCTCCTCCCTGCCCCCGCCCACCCTATCCCAAACCCACTGATATGTGGCTAGATAAACTTCAAAGCAGGCAAAATATTATCTTAAATAAGATACTTACATCCTCAAGTTTGAACAAGTACTGTAAATTTAGTGTTGTTGCACAGATTGAGGCCTATTGAAGGAGAGACAAAGGAACAGTACATGTCATGGTAAAGAAGTAAAACATATTTAGATTTGAATATGAAAAACTTTTCAAAGGAACAGAGAAGATTTAATAAAAGCATAATTACTAAGACAAAGTATCACTTAAATAGCAAACGATAGATTTCTTGTAGTTTGCTGCAGAAAGGGTGTTACTGTAAACACACACAGTTGCTGCATACAAGACTGAAAAGGGGTGTATAGTTTAAGAAACTCCCTCACAAGGTAGTGGGATCAAACATTTGGTAGAGAGATGGAAGATGTTAATGAAAAATAAGAAATAGTTGGGAGAAATATGTAAAAATGAGCTTTTACCTCTTTGTACTGATGTCTTGCCAACATCACATTAATATGGGAAGCTAACGATTCATTTCCTGGCTTGTCAAGACCGTAAAGCTTACACATTAGACAAAAAACATTATTGTGCGCCATCGTCGCCAGTTGAAGGACTTCTAACTTGTAGTCGTCTGTGAATGTCTGCATAATCCTCTCATATTCCTGAAGAACAAAAAAATAGAAAGATGAAGGCAATGTACTGAAGTTTCGGAAAGTTCCGTCTGTTTAAGTATAAATGTTTTCATTGTCAAAGTAAACCTGCTTTAGCTGTCATAAGTAAAATCTGCTAGATGCAAAGAGGAAGGGTATTACCACATGGTATTTTAATAACTTATTACTCAGCAGCTGGTTGCATAGGCAATGGAAAGTGTCATTTTGTAGCAATGTAGTTTGATAAGATCTGCATAAAAATGTCCTCTAGAAAGTAAAGATACTGTGCTATTTAAAGCAGGCATTAACACTGAGCAACAGCATATCATACTATCATATCAGATCAAATTAGTTTCAACTACTATGAGTAGAAAAGGTCCACAAAACCAAAACTAATGTTTATCACAACAGCTTCAATCTCCTCTTCCAGTTTCAACTGCTTCCCTAATTATTATAGCATGGTACTTTTATCCACGATAGCAATGGGCCCAAAGAATTACAATATTAAAGGTTTGCTTGCAACAGGTCAACACAATAACAAGCTTGTTATTATTAGGTTTGAAAATACGACTCAAAATGCATCCGGAGTCATTTTAGTGAATCTGGTTCAGTTTATTTAAAGATTTTGGGAAGGGACACAGGCAGTTGTGTTAAGGTAATATCACCCTGGATGCCATCCTGTATCTGTGTAACCATACGCGTAGGAGCCCAATTTGATTTGGGGGGGCTGTAACGACTTGACCGAAAAATTTAACCAAAATTTTTCGCACACTCCGCGCGCTATCATGTTTATGTGCATATCATTTAGGGCATGTATCAGATATAACATCTCATGCCAATAACATACAATCTTTTTCCGTGTTAATACCCTTCCATATTGGTATAATTATTGGGGAAGTCCTTACAATAATAATGATAATAATAATGTAAGTTTTTCGATTGAAAAACACATTTCGAATTATTTTTCTTTCAGTAGGTGCCCGAAAAATTCACAGCATATTGCCCGAATTTTCACGAAAATTTCTGGTTGTGGGAGCTGCAGCCCCCCCAGCCCCCCCCCCCACCTACTACGTCTATGTGTGTAAAATGCCATCAATGAAGGAATTAAACACACACAGCCAGCCATTCTAAGGTTAATATTATCAAGGTTACCTTCTCATTTCTCTGTACAATGCTGTCAAACTCCCTGAGAATCACCAAGCCCATTGAATCAGCTTTCTTGGTCCTCAAATTATCACTTCCGTAAAGCATAAAGAAAACAAGCCCATGATGCTTTGCAGGTGGTAGAGAAGACAGGTTTGCTACGAGCAGCTGTTTTATGAGCTGTTTATCTCTCTTATTCCAATAATCTTTCATTCGTAGCAAGAGCGGCTCGTACGGAGCTGTTGTTGTTTCATCTTGCCTTGCAGATGATGGCATCCTTGATGCACCCTCTGCTCCTTTGTGCCCCTGGGGTGTCCATGCACTATTATGACTCATATCTCTTCTTGTGCTATTAAAAGAAAATGAAATGATAGATCCATGGTTTAGATAGTATTATAATGTGGAAATACTAATCCAACCTTCATACTTCCATGTTGCATGTCATTATGTTCCTTTAAGTAAGCTTGTTTTTCTGTCATTTTTTTCTTTCATTAGCTTCTTACTTATTGAGGATTCCATGTCTTTCCAGTTCTGTGTTTCCTCTTGACTTGACTTAGCTACTGACTAAGTACTGCCAAAAGCTACACAACTTTAAGTTAGATTATTTAGTGATACAGGCCAGCTTTTTCATTTCCCATCAACCCAGGGCCTCTGATAGGAAAAGGATGAGGGGAAGGGTCGACACTAAGTCATTATCAGGCAATGTTTTTCATCAGGGTGAGGTGCTATGCCACTGAACACAGGTGTGACATATATGCCCTTCCCCCCCCCCCCCAACCCATCATCTCACACCTGTGTGAGGGTCTCTGCTATGGTTTAACTTTGGACATCCACTTTTCAGTTTATCAAAAATGCCTTACTGTAGTGGTGTTGTACTCAGACTCCATGGTCCCTATCTGTAATCGAGGTTTAGGTCCCCTAACTTGCTACAGTAAGTTACATGTTTGAATTAGCCTTTTATCACATTTAACATAATAGAAGGCATCCAGGCTAGGCCTAGATAAACTTGCATGACTCATAACAAATGCGAAAATCCTTTCTGAACAGCCAAGTCCAGTGTATAATATTAATGTTTGGATCCACAAAAGTTGATCATTCTATAACTATATGTTAATATATATCAGGTGGCTAGCTCCTAGCCAAAGTTAGGCATATAATTAGTACAAGGTCTTGTACTGTAATCAAACATTAGCCTAGAACAAAAACCTACTATATTACGGTGATACTAATTAGCGTCAACAGGCCCATTTAACGACAACTCAAGACAACTCAAGACAACAAGTTTAAAATACCATCAAATACAATGGTTGTAATCAGAGTGTATCTGGAAAAACGTTTAAAACTGACTGGAACCATCGTGCATACATATTTCACGGGAAAAAATGTTTTTTTCCTAAAAATAGTCAACTTTCTCCGTCCGTAGAATTGGACCGCACCATTATGATATGGGAGGGTTTGTGTTAGGGTTTGGGAACTACCTTTGTGTACAGTGTCGCTAAGGTGGGTTGACGTACGTAGTAAGAAAGTGCCACCAAAGTAGTATGATGAATGAACTCCAAATCAATCAAATCATTGAATGTTTTAAAAAAAATGAATATTTCTTATTGTTTTTCCATTGAAATTTACATATTTTTTTATTAATTTTTACAGAGTCTTGCTTACTATCATTTTGCCTGGTTTTATTATTCTCTCCGTGTATATTATTCTGTAATGGTGTGGTCCAATGTAATTGCGCAAGAGCAATAGCATCAGGTCGTCCAATTCTACGGACGGAGAAAGTAGACGATTTTTACGACAAAAACATTTTTTCCCGTGAAAATATGTATGCACGATGGTTTCAGTCAGTTTTAAACGTTTTTCCAGATACACTCTGATTACAACCATTGTATTTGATGGTATTTTAAACTTGTTGTCTTGAGTTGTCGTGAAATGTGCCTGTTGACGCTAATTAGTACGACCCCTATATTAGTTTGAATATTAAATTCACTAGTCTCAGACTCAACTTACCTGCTTAAAATGACAATTTACGTCTCCTTTGTCAAAACTCGATTTATGAGGCTACAGTATTTGTCTTCATTATCTATAACTCCAGTTACAGTTGAATTAGTTGATTCAAACGTTGGAGGCTCAGTAGACATATCCTTTTCACGGGTTCTAGTTACACGAAACCAGCCTTGAGCAATTATACTTAGCCTATGCTAGTTCATATAACAGAAAAAGTTATTTTAAGAGAAGAAAAACTCACTAATTAAACTCAGGAATTATCTCATTATCGTTTTTCAATTTACCTTTTACAAAAGCGTTTCCTTTTCTTATTAATGAAAACGTCACTCGAAATTCCGGTTTTGCTGCATGCCGAGGTCTCATCTAACTTTTAGTAACACTGTTCGGTATGAATGGGTTTCTATCATAGAGTTGGATTCTAAATACAGCAATGAGTTCATTCAATTCCTCACATAGACAAACGTTTATATCCAACTCTGTCTGCAGTGTACTTATAATTCTATCTCATCACACGATTTGCATCCCGGAACTACATGAAAGCGCACTGAGTGACAGAGTGTCACTGTACTGTTTAATTTTATACTGTCAACATCTTAGCAGACAGTGTGAATACACCCAATAACTAATAGCCTATGTAGGTGAGTTAGACATATATGGCTTGCTACTATTAAATACCATATAGAATTATTATCATTAAAACTTTAGCTAACTTTATTTTAAGAGGGTAACTCGTTAGGCCGGAGCTAATCTTCCACGAGGCCCTAAAATTATACACAAATATTTGCGTAACATCCTGTATTTGTCGTTAAAAGTTAAGACTAACATTATCAGGGAATACAGTTTTGTATATCCTTGCAGGCTGTCACAACGAAACATGGATTCAGATTTAGACGAAGATCTAAATATTGCGGGTGAAAATGAAGTTAATCCTCGCCCTAACGAACCAGGAACATCGCCGGGTCAAGCTATGATGCAAATTCCCTTCCGGCGGTGATAACCCCGAATTATCAAAATGTTAGACTGAGGCAACTGAGCAGCAATATGAAGAAGAGTCTGCCACTTGTAGAGAAGACAAATTAGTTGCAACCTTTGATGATGACATTTCTAGCATATTTAATGCTTGCTGTTCAAACTCGGTTAGTCGAAATGACGCCATGTTTTAAAATGTTTTAGATTTGTTTATCACGGATACAAGAGACCCTGATCGGTTGCCATCTATAGGATAGCCGAGTTTATTTTCAAAATGCAGATAGAAAAGTTGTCTGAAGAAAATAAAATGAAAGAAAAACTTCATACGTAGCATATCAACCTCAGAAATGTGATCTACTTTAGCCTACTATAGACTAAAGCAGCTCATTTGAAACAAAATAGAGCAACAATGAGAAATAAGAATATTAAATTCCAGAAATCTCAATTGGCTATGGTTAAAGGAATGATCGCCCAAAGTGTGACGATTACAAGTCTTTTAGAACAACTCCCTGTTTAGACAGTAAAAACTCTGTCAGCAGAGAAATTACTCACTGCTTACTTGAAGCAATGGAGCTAGTAGGCCAAGGAAACTTGAAGCTTAATTAAGCTCGAAGGGAGGTATAATTAAAACCGATCTAAATTCGGAATTCAAGTTACTGTGCTCGAATAAAGTTCCGATAACAAACTTTATGTTTGGGGACGCACGATGTGTCTAAGGAACTAAAATATATTTCTGAAGCCATCAATTAAAGTAGCAGCAAAAGTCACTGATGGTGGTACGGATGCTATTACAGGGTATATCCACATTTTCGTGGGCCCAGAGGATTTAGAGGGCATGGTACAGAAGGGGCAGAGGACAGTCTTTTTATAGGCAGTTGTAGAGCTGGCTTCCACACACCTTCCCATTTTGCTTTTGCCCAGTCGCGTAGCCAAGGAGGGGGGCGACCGCCCCCCCCCCCCCTTGAGCATATTTTTTGTGTACCTTTTTATGATATCGCTAGTAATTTCAAATAGAAAATGCTTAGATGCAACTTGCAAGGGCTGGGAAGTGCCATTTCCAGCGATCTGGGAGGCATTTTCGGCCAATTTTTTTTTGTACGCTTTGCGCCAACCTATGGTGGCGCTTCGCTTAGATAGTTTCCAATGCCGAATCTACAGCTCCGATAATTTGCGTACCGGTTCGCCCCTCCCTTGACAAATTCCTAGGCTACGCGCCCTGCTTTTGCCATTGATTATTTCAGTGGAATTACCTTAAATTTTATGCTTTTCCACCTTTCAGCTCAGTAGGAAGGTATTTGCAGAAAGAAGAGAGAGACAAATTGTCTGGTTTGTGAACCTAATGGGACTTTTATTACAGCCACCAGTTTTCCACCCGTTATCGGAGGATCTGTTTAAGCCTTCTCAGCACGGGTCAAAAACACCCGCGAAGCCAAAAATTAAGAATGATTGCTTGGTTCATTTCCGGAAATCATTATCCGATCCGGGGAGTTTCGGCGAAAGCAGCGAACATTATACTTTCAACTTGGAGACCAAACACCATAAAGCATAATCGATATATCTAGCAAGATGTAGCAAACGATACATCGATCCGTTTCATTCCACTGTAAATGAGGTCATCATTTTCTTAAGAAGAACTTTATGATTCTGGTATTAGGTAGATTGCTGTTATTACGGCACGAAGTATGTTATCACCGTTTCTAATATCACCAAAAGAGGTTGGAAAAGAAGGTCTGGTCAAATAGTTTTTAAGGGGCGAGGGGGGGGGTTCGAATTACGAACCCCGCAACCCAGATATGTTTCTTTAGTAGCCTATTCGTTTATATCAGAACACTGGGACCAAATGGTCATCAATATCACTGCAGCCTTTAACTTACACGGTAGTTATTCTTGTAGCGTTGATTTTGGCTCACTGCAACGAGTTCAGACTTTAAGCTCTTTAGATCTGTCTTATGTAGAAGAAACATATGATTCGATTGCAATTTCATGTTATTAACAAGGTCAAGCAAAACCGACCAGGAAATGTCGCGATGGATATTGTGTTTAGAAAATACAATGGTGACATATTATGTTTACTTTCACCTTCAGATGTTTACATTGAGAAAACAAAGAATTTAAGGAAGCAATCGAAATAATTTATAAGTTATAAGAAGCCATATGGGCCAGTTTCTACCGAGAGTATCACTCGGTGGTTTAGGGTCATGTTAACGGCTTCTTGTATAGACACTAAAATGTTTGAAGCAAGTAGCACCCGTGCCGATGCTACGTTAGCTGCAATTGAACCAAGCACATCTCATCGGAACGGCGAGATGGAATAATGCCCCAATGAAAACCAATATCACTGCCCAAATGTTTTAACTAAGAAAAAGTATATACCAGGGCCATTTTTTATCATACCGCGGTCCCCCAGTCCCCCACACGACCCAACCACTCAGCTCATTTCCCCCTCCCCCCCCCCACTCCCTTCCCCTCCCACCAGTAGGTCCCTTTATGCATGTAAAACAAATAATGATAACAAAAACCAACAATTAGTTTACACCTAAATTTGGAATGATCTATAGGTGCTTTTATATCTTCAATTACCTGTGTAGAACAGTGAATAATGCAGAGCGTATAATGTAACCTTAAGTCTTATTTTCCCCTACAAAGAGATTTTACTGAATAAAATAAATAAAATGTTTCTAGTTTACCCATTTTCTGTGTAAATTTCTTAAACATGAGATTCAAAATACAGAATGTTTAGATACCTACATGACTGGACGTTGAAACTTCAAGTTTCACGTAGTCTATGTGCAGTTGCAGAGGCTAGCTACGTAACCAACTTATTCTGAGCCTGTCACGGTGCTCACAGGCGCCCTCACTTCGTAGGTACCTACATGACTATTCTCCCTGGTGTGTTGTCTGCCCAAAAAATAACACCGTGAAAATCCAAAAATTCTTCCTAATACTGCAAGCACTCCACGCGCACTACAATACTGCCTAATTGAAAACAAATGCAGTTCTAGTTGGGTTCTTTGTTACTACATTCCCATGATGAAATAACTCTTTAACTATCGTCAGTATGTGAGACATCTAATTTCCCTGATTAAATACTTCTCTGTGACTAAGAAAAATAATGAAAATACGTCAGAATCTATACATACAAGGGGGAGTACTTTTGAAACTTTTAAGCAATAATTCTAGCAAGTACCACCAGTACAGTACGTTCTTTCTATCAGGTTTCCGAGCCAAACGATCCACTTGGCTTATTTTCAAGTAGGAATAAAGTATCTGAAGAACCCGGCAAACCCTTCTATTCACCACTCTTTATATCTTGTTCAATCATGCAAGCAGCGAACAACGACCATTCATTACACAATACATCACACACACACACACACACACACTCGATGACGTCATCAATCGATGTTACAAACGGTAACGATATGATGAACCTGTGTGTAACAGAGATGCGCTATTTGGGTAGTATAAGCTTGCGTGCAAAAATACTGAGGGAGCTTTGAATATAGTGTATGCTATATTGTGGACGAATTGCGTCAATTTAGGTACTAGGATGATTCAAGTTATTGCAGCATTCATATTGTACTATTGGGTATTTTTCAGGGTGAAACCATTTAAAAAGACGCGATAGCGGAAGGAATGTTGAAAGACGTTTTCTAAGGTTAGTATTAATCGTTTCCCCTTATTTTAACTGATTAAACTATCGCTAATAGTTTCACATTTGAAGGATAATTCCGACATTTATCGTTATAGCGGACAAACGTCTGTTGTTGTTTTCAAATAGATCTATCAGAAAAAACACTTAGGCCTATGTATATTAATACATACATTACATATTCGACTGTTATGCCATCGTTGATATGAGAAAGCCATTTTTAGAATAAAGATTTACAATTACTATGTTTAACTGATATTTCGACGTAAATGTCGCACAGGTAAATCAATATTAACTAGCCATTTCTTAATCCTATAATTATATATTAATTATTTAGATGTTATTTGGGTCTTTTATGGTAGCCTATATATTCGTTATAACTGATACTGTTTTTGGGGTATTCATCAGAAATTCCATAGTTACGTACAGAAGTCAATATAAGCACGTAACTTGCTCTTACTGGCGGGGTTGGTTGTCAAGACGGGACAAAGGACCATGAGGTCCATATAACAATGGAATAAGAAGCGGGGCCTGAATTTGTGAATACACTTCACGTTCCTTTTGCATAGATCTAATCCCCGTAATATGAAGTTGGTATCGATCGCCAGCTAGCTGTGGTACGAATAGCAACACAACTCTATAGGCTTAATTAATAGCCTATAGATGTTGATTGTGGATAATGCCGGGGGGGGGGGGGGGGGGAGAGGGGCCCGACAGAGGCCTGCTTCTGTGATGTAGGCTATTATTAATTGTAAAGATTTGAGCATACGAGAACAAATTGGTAAGAATGGCCAGCAAATGTAGTGAGTAAACCTCGACAACCTTCAAAAGTCTGAACTGTTTGTTTTTTTCGCGCACATATTATTCTAGTGTCGGCGAGACCAGTGGCGTAGGAAAGTACTTTTGAGTGGGGGGGGGGGGCTGAAGACTGATGGCCGGCCTGGGGGAGGGGTCTTTTTTTGGATTTTTTTTGCATTTCCAGCTGGCCTCAGATGCAATTTGGTGCAATATAGCACACTTCAACACCCACTCCATTTTGTAAATAATTTTGCATTTTCACCTGGCCTTAGATGCAATTTGGTGCTCCAAATGAGATTTTTTTCTCATTTGGAAATGAAAAAGGGGTTTTCTGACTTGCGGAGCGGGGGGGCGGAATGATACTTCCGCCCCACCATATTTTTCACTGGGGGGGCTGGCGCCCCCCCAGCCCCACCGGTTCCTACGCCCTTGGGCGAGACTGATGTAAAACGCTATCGTCGACGGTTATAGGCTTTTGCATGGAGAATGTGTCTATACCTACATTGCCTGTTTGTCATTGCAGTAGGTAGAATTATCAATTGTTAGACTGCCTTTCTTTCGTTCCATATACCAATTAGGACGTTTTACTGGTATTCTGTGCATAACGAGTTAACGACACCCTTTTGGTGTTGACATGTGCATTGTACATATTGAGTCCCCCATATCATTACACTCACTTCCGTTATTCTGCCTTCAGAAATAAATCGCGGCGTTTTCAATCATTCCAGCCATATGTATACTTGTTAGGCTGTTCCAGCCTATAGCGTTAAATGAAATATTTTCACCACGGCTAATGACAGGTTTGAGCGGGTAGGAGAAACGGCAAATATTTGACAGTTATATTCTAATGTTGAAACAATTATTGTGCAGTTTGAAATTTCAATATAGAGAAGATATCTTCAATCATATAATCAATCTTTTGGTTATTCGTTTGAGATTAATTTGCAAATGTTGGTTATTCGTTTGAGGTTAATTTGCATATGTTGCCACCTACAGAATCATCCCTAACCCTTTTCTTGATATACTTCTCTAGCAAAGTTATATAAATAATAATTAAAATATTCATATAAATGTATCACTGGCCTAATCTTCCACCTATTCTCTCTATGTTTTACACAGAACTGCGGTCACATCACTCAAAATGAAGTCCATTCGTCTTTCAACTATTTATTGCTACATATGTGTCCTTTGCATTGTAATTACGGTAGCGTCATCTATGGAAACAAACTCAACGAGTCCTGACATTAAAGTTCATCAAGGTGAGGGTTTGTTGTTTCCGTGAATATTTTGTGTGTGTGTGTGTGTGTGTGTGTGTGTGTCAGTGACATGCACATAATTCCAGAAGTGAGTGCGGGGAAGGGGTGGGGGCATTCTAATATCCGATAGATGAAGGTATGAGATTCAATGACGATATGTGCGCTGGTTTCTAATTTGGTACATCAGATGGAATTATTGAATTGAATTATTCAGGTTTTAGATCTTAATTAATTCTTGCTTAAAGACGTATACTTTGACAGTGTCGCGATATTAAATAGTGCAGTTAAACGATATAATAAAAATTTAATATCATAATGAAGGCAATCTTCCTTCATAACTGGAACAAGAGTCTATCATTATTCAAGGTAGCATATTTGATAGGAAAGTCTCCCTTAAACATCATCATTATAGTGCTCCTGAATATGCTAGATTTTTGGGGGATTGTTTAGTTTTACTTAAAATCTCACAAAGTAGTTTTTAAGAGCGTTGTGGTCATGTGGTTAAGGCAGTGGACTTGTGATCTAAGGTTTGCAGGTTCATTAGGTTGTGTTCTTGGGCAAGGCACTTTATCTCCATTGCCTCTCTTCAGCCAGGTGTATAAATGGGACCTGTGAGATAAAACTGTCAGTTGGGCGCTGTTTAGCTGCTGCCATGTGGAGGGATTGTCTCTATGTTTCACAGGTTATCGTTGACCAGGGTAATAATATTGTGATGTGCTTTGAGCACCGTTATCGGTGGATATGTTTGGGCCTTATAAATCCTCAATAATATTATTGCTGTTATTACTTCCATCCTGTCATTCTTAGAGATGGGTTTGTAAGTACTAAGTCTAAGATATTGAACTTCTTAAAATGACCTAATACTGCATTGGTTTATTATCAACACTATTTAGGCTATATTCACCTTGCATATTTTAAAATGGAATTGTGAGGTTTCCGCTTCCAATTTTGCCTCTTTATGACATTAAATATCTCCCAAACAGAAAAGTCCTTGTTCAGAGATTTGTTTCATAAACAAAATATGGTTGCTAGGTTTCAATTTTCTGTAAGGATTTGTCTCATATATCATAAACAGGGTTTTGGTCATTTATAAACTTCATACTTGTAGCCCTATTTTATTTCCAATTTAAACATTCATATTGCACTGAAGTGTTATTCGCACGTACTCCAGGGCATATCAATCAGTACTACGCATGCGCAGTCTCTTCTGATTTTTTTTTTTTAACAATGACTTTCAGTGAAACGTTGTTCAATACCATAAGTCCATAACTGATGATATGTTATATAATGACGTTATTTATATTTCCTAACCTTTTCCTTGATTTGTACTTTGTCCTTTCAGGACTCAAGAGAGAGGAAAAAGCGGCCATCTGGGCTGCATTTATCGGTGGTATTGTATTCTTTGTCGGTTTGGGAATTTTCGTCCACGGTTTCTTTGTGCGTCAGTTTAGTGACGATTATGAGTATATGAATCGTATCGGCACCCTCCAGGATGAACATAGAAGGCCAGTGGCAACAAAGTAATACCGGACAGCTACTACACCACACGACGGTATAATCGCGATGTCATTATCATGACACCGAAAAATGATCTTATTATACGGTTTTACGGTATATACGGTAAAGAACAAACGCCAAATGTACACATCATTTCAAAGTACCTATAAGGGGTTGAAACAATCATGCCGAACACAGAAAGCGTCAATTTATCACAGTCTTCCAAGCAGAGAAAGGCGGGGGGGGGGGGGTGGTACTGCGAGGGCCCGTGGCAGTTACCCTGTACCTCCCTCGACGTCCGTCCCTCTCCGCTTCCTTATTTTGAATATGAATGTATAAATCGATGATTGGGAGATGTATTGATGACAGACCTGCGGGTCAATGATTCTTAACAAACGTTGCTTTGGGGGGGGGGGGCGGGAAAGTTGGACGGGTAATACGAGAAAGGGAAGAGAGGGGTGGGGTGAAGTTAACAGACGTGCTTCTATATCTACCCACATAACATCTTGATACTGTTCTTCGGACTAACAAAAGAAAGGATAAATGTACCAGGCTCAATGTTAGATCAGTCTAGATGTTTTGAAAATTAATTGTTAATTGTGTATATAATGGAAAGTAACGGGTATGATGTGTATACTTTGCATATCACCATGCATACAATTTGTGCATAAAATGCATTTGTATAAGTTCTGAAATAACATGCTGGTATTTTATATATTTTTGTTCGTTTGTGTACACTTCGAAATTGCAGTTTGCGTTTTTCACTCGTAATAAGACAGAGGACCCAAAGAACCTCGTATGAATAGGGGGAAACCGTCGGTATGTGCACGTTGAAGTCAATTCTCATGTTTGCAGTGCAACACATTACATGAATAGGGGAAAACCGTCGGTATGTGAATGTTGAAGTCAATTCTCATGTTTGCAATGCAACACGGGGAAAGCCGTCGGTATGTGCATGTTGAAGTCAATTCTCATGTTTTGCAGTGCAACACGTTATATCAATAAGGGAAATCCGTGGGTATGTGTTGCAGTAAATTCTAAACTATTGACCTGCTCTTGTGATTTGAGTCTTTAACTATATGCCATAGAAGACAGGAGTTGATCAAGGATTTGCAAGAAAGAGGGGTATTAAGCCGGGTCACTTATGCGTGTTCCTATGCATAAAGGAGGAGGGGAGGGGGTCTTTGGATCCACCCCAGAATAAAAACATCAACATTTTCGACTTGGAAAATGGTGCATTCTGGGGCATATTTAAGTTATAAATGAGGTAAACACGCAACATTGTGGCAATAAATGCATGTTTTATCTTCGGTGTCACTTAGCCCCATTTGATATTACTGCGCACTAAAAGTGACTGAAAGGTCTCAAAATTACTTCTGACCTGAGTTTTTTATGTTTTATATTCTTGAAATTTCAGCACGAGTGACCATTATATGGCATCCTAGCATGCTTAACGCCAATACTGTTAGGCTTTCACTTTTACGAGGCAAACCAGTGCATATAGGCCGGTAACCAGGGAGTTGTTAGTCTAGTATAGCAACTCTATGTTTAGCCTAACTATATGCTTTTAACGTTTGTCTTTGGTTTCATTTAGCGAACGTGAAATATTTCTATTCTCAGACGGACCGTCCTGCACTTTTTACAATTGTAACCTGCAGTAGTATATTTTAGCTACTTTAATGTTTATTTTCTTTCTCCTATAATAATGGAAAGTATTTCCAAGGAAGTATAGCGCTACCTCCCTGGTATTGCGAATAGGACTCGAGCCATATCGGGAAAATTTATACTTTTCCGTTAATAGTATGCTGTACATAACTATGGTGGGTTCTTATTATGTTATGTATGCAGTTTCAGCAAAACTGGTTCTAAAACTATAGCTAATATAAAAACAACCATTACATTTGCACAGGTACTATCTCAAAAGTAGCGCACTGGTACGCACGGAATTCGTTTCGTGGAAAGTTAAACATGAAATACTAATATTTGTTTTTTATATGTTACTCAGATAATGATCTTACATTAAGCCAACATCGCCAGCCCGGTCACATGGGCCTGTACGCTTACATTCTATTCACATGACTAAATAAAGGTAATTTGCATAAATGTGTAGTGTTTACTTAAATTTATATTTGTAGAGTTTTAGGATCGCACAGACTGGTTTCAGCACATGATTCAACTCGCTATTCAATTGAAATTTGAATCGCCGTAGGATAACAGCAAGCACAGTCATTACGCGTGTAGGATGGATTGAGAGCGTTCTTGAGCTTTCTGTCTTTATAATTTGCTTGGTTTGTTTGATGTCTTTTGCATTTTATAATCGATGAATTCGAAACACATTAAGAGGTTGATAAGGAACTTTAAGAAGAGAATAATGCACATAATTTGATAAATACACACGCAGCTTAAATAAATATTTTCCATGCGTCATTATTTGTTCTATTTTTGTGTGTGTTTGTATGTTGGTATTTGTTTTTATCCATCCCGAGTGATAACCTGGTCCACAGATGTCCAATGTAGGCCTTCTGGCCCACAACCAAGGCAAAATGCAGTTTGACCCTCAGCGAAACTTCACATCTCAACACAAAAGGTGAATCATTTGCCTCTGTTTAATGCTATTGCATCATAGTTGATCATAGTTAACCCTGGTCGACCATCATGTTAAGTGATCTGGACTGAGGGGTAACAATTTCAAAAGGGTTCCTGTACTTCCCAAGCTGGATCTGAATACCATGTTTGAGTTCAACAAAGATGTACTTTTTTATTTATCGTGTTTACAACTTTGACCCAAAATGAACATTGAACTTCACAGCAAACAACAGGGTTCTTGAACTCAATAAGACGGATCCCACATACCAAGTATGAAGTTAACCTACCATTAGTTTTGAGTTACGGTGTTTCATACACACAAAACAAAACACACCATCACCATCGCATAGATTTTTTCTGTCTCCGGCCCAGATATAAAAAACAGAGTACAATAAATATGAATGTTGTCAAAAACATTTATTTTTGTCTCCACGGAATGGATAATGGAAATTGATCTGATCATAAGAATCATTCTTTTTACACAACAAATAATTGGTGCTTCAATTCCTATGGGGTGTTATATTCTAACTTTAGTAACAACAAATCTGTCTAAACAATGGAAAATGTCTATTCCCCATGTCTCACAAAACCCCTAACCCACCACCCCTCCCCCCTCCTTACCCTATCATCCTTCCCAAACTGTTCCTGGGGTAACTTGGCATTGTTAAAGTTTGCAACTAAAAATCCACAAGAAGATCACACAGTGAACACATGACATGAGGGTGATAGGCACATGATGACTGCATGATCACTGAATGACGAATGCACAGTATGCTATTCACATGACAGATGTAAAATGGTCACTTCACTAAATAGCTGTAAAATCACTCCCATAATGGAACATTTGTAGTTGGCTTCAATTTGCTGTGAAAATCCAGTGCATGCAAACCATATTCTGAGTTCCACATAGGATCCTTCATGGGATTAAGACCGGCCACAGTTGAAACTTTTCGTACTGCAAACTAAAAGTTTGGGAATATTTTATATCTCAACTTTCATAGTCCAATATGCTAGATGCAGTCTCCTAATTTGCCCAATATGGCAACATACTGTACAATGAGAGAAGCTTTATGATTCCTCCAGTGTTTACACTGGTGGTCAATGTTCCATCGGCTGGTCAGTTGGCTCCTGGGCAGCAGGGGCCTGTTCGTCGGCATCCATCGGTGAGGCAGCTGGTTCCTCTCCTTCTGCTGCTTTTGGTTGCTTCTCTCCCTCGATGCCTTCAAGCTGAGATGGACCGTCGTTAAGGAAAAAGAACTCAAAAGGGTGGTGCCCAGGATTTCCTGAGTGCCGGGTATACTGATCAATTTTTGAAGGTGCTCAAATGCCAAATGCTGGCACTTGTGTAGCTTTTAAGCACATACACATATACTAGTTTTGCTAACAATTTACATTTTTTAATTTTTTTCTTAGTGAAATATATTACGTACCTGGTAAAGGTTATTAGTTTGTTTCAAAGAGATTTTACAAGGGACCGATTGAGAGCCGTAAGTTATGTTTCTCGCATGTGTAACTTATGCATTATTAGTCTGTATGATTTTTGCATAGGCTAGGCCCAATTTATGTTGGATATATTATTAGGAATGTCGGGATTTTAGATGAAAATAGTGCTGGGAGGGATTCACAATTTTTAAGACAGTGCTGGGCGGTAATTTTTAGTGCGGGGGGGTGCCGCCCAGCGTGGGCACATCCCTGTATAGGTATTAGAATTAAAGAGATTGCTGTCTTACCACTTCAAATTTTTATCTCAAAATCATACTTTTCTATGTCCCATTTCTATTTTTTACCTGTTTAATTGTTTCTTTGACATTTTAACTTTTGACATAGCAACTTTCTTTTTTAATGTCCCTTTCTTAGCCAACACAATACTGCAAAGCATTTGGAAACAAACAAGCCAAACTTGTAAGAAAGATTTTAAAGTTATAACTACATTTGAGTCCCTTTAAATTAAAATCTTTCTTTAGCTTCAGTCAAAAGGATACAAAAGTCTTGACGTCGTCCTTCTCGTAGATTTGGAACTTCTGATCTTCACCGACCACAGATACCGAACAATTCTGTGAGAGAAATTAAGTACATGTGAAGACTCAGACTCAGCAATATGGGGTGGGGAGAGGAGGGGGTGGGGAGGGAGGGTGGGGAGGGGTTAACTTATTGTTACCTTTTCTGGATGGAAAGCCATACTTTTAAGCTTCTAAGCCTTTCCAGGTCAAACAAATCATCTAATTCTTCTGTCAGCTTATGCTGTATGTACTGAACTGTACAGTACTATGGAATGTTTGTTACATACAGTATGTAGCTCTCAATAATGGACAGTTTGGGGACTAAACATTGAAAGAAGTAGTACGAATTCTTAGGCTCCTCTGGACTTTGTAAACCAAAAGTACCGGTCATCCAAAACTTGTTAATTTAAATGCAAGATTAAGGGATCGGTGAACAAAATATGACGCTATGCATCACACAATGTTCGAGGAAAGATTTCTTCTCAAACAATTGGGATTCAGAAGATAACTAAATGCTACAAAAGTGGGCAGACATTTTACATTCACTTTATTATGTTATTATGCAGCCATTATGTACTTGTACTATGTAAGAAGCACAACCCACTTAACGCTATTGAGCCAACCGTAGACTATCAAGGGCGATGGATACATATCCATCTACAAGTTCATAAATGTGACACCTTTATTTGTTTTTAATATGAGGGGGACCAGGATACATTGGAAATGCATTGTCTATGGAGAAGGATAAGTTTCATAGGTGGGGGAGGGGTATACCTGAGGTAGGGATGTGGTCAGGGGTACTGAAGTGTTTCTGGTAAATTGCTGCTATGCGACAAAGGGGAACAAGGTTTGCACATAAATAAGTCAACTTTGGTGATCATGTGCCACTTCCTACCTTCAAGTTGAGTTCTGTTTCACTGGGGAGTGTCTCTCTTAAAGCTCTCAGGCCATGTTTGACCAATTCTTCCAAAGAGCCTTTGAAGAAAAGGGAGAAAAGAATTGCATGAAAATTCACACAAATGACATCGTATTCGTATATGTTGTTGGCTTGTGGCTATTCGGGTGTCATCAAATACAAGCTTCTTCTGCCCTTTAGCCAACCACCATATCGGGGGTGTCAAAAGAGCACTGTGCAGCAAATCGTTGCCTTCGGACATGTTTCTATTTTATAGTTCCAACTGAAACATACGCAAGTTGTAGATTAAATTTCCAGACCAAGACTCAGTTCACAAATACTAGTACAAACAAACCAATATTTGTGCTTATCTATCCCATTATTGAGATTTATGTAATTCACAATTCATTTGATTGGTCATGTGACTGCAAGCTACAGTTAAGTCAAGTATTTTCCAAACTCAGCTCATAACAGCTGTGTCATGATCAAAGTTTAAGAACCAGAATTCAAAATAAAAATACAGATAAATCACTCACAGTCTGGAAACTCTGTCATCTTCTTTTCGAGGTAGGTTCTGGCTGACTGAGATCTTGCTCCAATAGCCATACACTTGCAATCAAAGTAATTCGCTGACGGACAGGTCTGGTATATATGAGGTCCCATTTCCTGAAATGAAAAATTCCAAAAACTTCAATGATTAAAACTGGAATAATTAATAGGATTGTTTGTTGAAGGAATCACTAAGAACAGAAAAGGAAATACAAACCAATGAAGCCACAAAATTCCTGTTATCTATCAAAATTAGACAAATTTAAGTCTATAAACAAGAGTTTGTACACCATCGTGGAGCACAAAGTCTTATCTGTATCAACTTTTCCACTTCAGTTGTCTCTGATGCCTGAGTCACAACTGTATTTTTTTTTTGTTCTTTTAAGACTGCAGCACTACTGCAAGTAGCCAAATAGTTTTGACACCATATGAATGAATGGTCGTGCTGTCTTGAAACAAAATACATATATAACATGACTACTCACATCATAACCAGCTACGAGCAGGCCAACACCAAACGGTCTTCCTCCGTATCTTTGCGTCTGCATCTGAGATTTGTTGCCAACGGAGGACACCAGCCTGGATACCGCGAGGGGCATGTCGTAGGCATATCGAGAATTTAAACACTCTGTCCTCATGAACTTACTGTGACACACAAAACAAATATAAGAAATTTGCTATTTTACTCTCAGAAAGTAGATTAAATATCTCAACCCTTTAATTTTTTTTCTGTAACGAAAATTTGCTTCAATTTCATCTTAACATGTCCCTCTGTGGATTGAAGCATAAAATACAATGACTTGTTTGCTTAATTGCTGTTGGAAAATAAATCAAACATCTGGGTTTTTTTTCTGAAGGACTTTTCTTTTGAACACAAGTATCAACACATAGTATCGGCCGACCGCCCTTTAATAGCATATATACCTTGAGCTACTTTACGATGGGTACATAATGAAAAAATGGAATTTTAAAGACCAAATTTTTAGTGAAGTGAGTGAAAACTGGGTGGATGATGATATTGCAACATAACAGCAGGAAGTGTTTCGACCAATGGATTGTTCTCAATTAATGGAAAGTGTGTCAGAATGGGTTGTTGGGGGGATGGGGAAGTGGGAGGGGCATTCAGGATTTATGTCCGGTTGAACTTGACTAGAGCGTTCATCTGAAGTAAGTAGTTCTCAGCTAGAGCTATCAATCCACACACTGTACCAAAACTTTCAATTTGTTACATTATGAAAAAGACATTTATACACTGTGACAAACGGCAAGTTAATTGTTTTACATGACCTTACAAGAAAGTATATGGTATGAAAACAAAGAAATCGAGTATCTAAAAACCAGTCAGCAATGAAAGGACAATCCTCTCTGGTAGTACTATATCACTCCTTGTAAAGTGAATTAATGTTTGGATGGCATTATTAACGCAACCATGCAATTTAAATTCGGACCATACCTACCATGCTATATCTTTAGATGTAACAGTTACAAACACACAAATCATAATCTCTTATAGGCCATTAATATCACACATCTCAATCTTACCTTAATAATCTTGCATCTGACGTCAACCCAGCGATAGAAATACCAACATGATCGTCAATCAAAATGATTTTTTTCTGGTGAGCTGAAAGTTCGGATGAAGCTCTCTGTGGATGGCAGTCACAAAGATATGTTAATGATAATATTTAGCAAGCACTTAGAAATGATCAATTATGGTTAATATGATCACTTTGAAAGAGTAAACAAGAAATTTCCATCGCAGATACTCAAATCATAACTTAAAACAGCAGGCACTCTACTGGTTCAAATCTTAAACTTAAAAGCTCCCGCTTTATAGCGCCTACTAAGCATTATTTCACAGTAAATAAAATAAGGATAAGCTCACAAAAAATCCCCTTCTTTAAGATTTTTTGCATGTATATTTGTTCTTCCTTCCTTTTTATCTTTTATATTGGACATCAGGTGAGCATTTCAGAGCACACATAGCAACTCTTTTCTTTCTTTATCAATAGCATGTAAACATTCAAAATTTAAAAAACTAAAACAAAGTGCCATCTAGCAAATTCTAACTTGAACATTCAATCTTTATCAAACTTAACAAGTTTTTTAAGAGGAATGATATATACCTTTAGTGCAACAAGGACAGCATGTGTTTTGGATTTCAGACCAACGGTGGCTGAACCCTGCTTCACAGCTTCCATTGCATATTCAATTTGATGAATGCGGCCCTGTGGACTCCACACAGACACATCGTTGTCATATTGGTTACGAAACTGTAGATGACAAAGAGAGTTAAACAGCAAACAGTTAAACTTAAGTGAAGCATTTGGATGTTGGATGGTTGAAAGTAAATCTCAATAAATTTTACTAATAAAGGGTTACTTTTACCTAGCCTATGGACATTCATGATGGTCATGTTCACCAGATCAAACAGTCATATGTTAGTGCTGGTTTTTATGGCTCCAACAGTGCTAACGTAGAGAACTCTTTATATGGCCTGCATCACAGTCCTTCATGTAACATACTCCAATCCATACCACAGCTATTGTCAAAATCTTGACCAGCGGATTGCTGATGGGCTCCTCCTACTAGTAGCATGGACACTTCGAAGTTCGGACACGTAAGCCTTGAAACACCCCAAAACTATAACTTCCTTTTATTGGCAAATATGTAAGTACTTGCTTGCACACGGGTCATTTTGAAGAGAAAATAACAGTAGCTTATTAGTTTTTTATGAAATTGGCTCTAGCTGTAGGTTATCATGTTTAAATCGTGTATTTCTTAGGGGTGTCCGAACTTCGCAGTGTTCCGAACTTCGCAATACTGACTATACTAGTTAGGCATATGGCTTGACAGTAACGACTAACGCTAACCTCAGAGCTAATGTAGCCTAGCCTATGTAAATACGTTAGGTATTGTCCTAGCCTATCTTGGTTGTGGTATTGTGTTGGTGCCTTCGCAAAACTCTACCGAAGCACATGAGCAAATATCAATAACGTAGCTTTTTATCAGATTTCGAACAATTCGACCAAATTAGTATCAAAATAAATAAATACCATGCTAAGGAACTTTCTAAACGTTTACGAAATGATGATAGAAGTCGACTTTCTACGATCTACAGGCTTGCAGTTAGTGGATGAGAAAGCAAGTTTTCGCTTTTCAGGGGCTAGGGTGTATGTAAGTGTGAAAGAACCCCTTGCGTTGCGAGCTCGCATCGCGTAAACTATCCTGCATGTATACAAATGTATTGGTTTAACAAAATTATGATCACTTTTTTTCACGTGTATCTTTGCTGGCTTGTTTTTAAGCCAATCACGAGCCTAGGAACGGAAGGGGTAAGGAAGGGAGAGCTGACAGTAGTATCTTTTCTGCCCCACCCCAACAGACTCACGTACACAAACACCTTTCACTCATTGAGTGATAACTATAGCGAGATAACTATTGTGAGTTAAGTATACTCCTTGGGACAAGAGAGCGTACCCCAGGCAACAAATGGCAATGTTCTAGTTTTTATGCCCCCTATTGCTTACTGAGTAGGCCTACCTATGAAAGTAGAAAGAGTCTCTTGGATAATATACGAAATATGACTTTACTAAAAGCGCTATAAAAACTGTTAAAATGGTTCGTTTAAATCGCGTGTTGCAATGGGACCTATATTAAATTTTTCTGGGAAAGGGCACATTGGGACCTCGTTGGCGTTATGTATCCTATCTCACCTCTCTCGGGGTTCATCCTGACAATGTAAGTATTCTATGTTATATTTTAATTGGAATTTATATAAAGGTTTAACACGTAACCGCAGTCTCGTAACGATATACTAAAAGATCATTGACAATATACACCGTTGAAGAATGGCATATATTCTTTTAAATTTAGTTTCAACCTAACCAACTAGCAGGCACATGGACGACTGATTGAATATCCAGAGGTTCGAAACCAGAAGGCCGTCATTCCACTGTAGTGGCTTTTGCCACCTGTATAGTATGGAACGCCAAAAAGGACCACAGGTGGCGTTGCTACCCTAAACAGGTGGTGCCACTACCCTAAACAGGAGGTGCTACTACTCTAAACAGGAGGTGCCAATACCCTAAACAGGAGGTGCTACTACCCAAAACAGGCGATGATACTACCCTAAACAGGTGTTACTATCCAAAACAGGGGTCGGTCTACTTTGTAACCACGACCCGTTTCCTAAGCAAACCGCAGTGAAGGATAATGCCATACAAATCTGCTGGTTATTCATTTGCGGATACGTACACCTGCTATTCGGCCGCATTAAAGAGATACAATGTTTCAAAGAAAGATTAATTTTCAGCCGCTAAACACATTTCAGAAAAGTTTAATGGATACAATTTTCTGGACGGAAGTCAAAATGATATCATGAGAAACAAAAGACAAGGCTCTTTCAACCTGTCTGCCAGTACAATATTAAGTAAAACTAGATGCAATACTATTCATGCCAAATTTTACCTGCCCAAGTTAGAAAACATTAACGTACTTGTATGCTATGTAAAAATCCTTTTACTGATTACTTGCTGTATACAATCTTTACTAATGAATTTATATGGAGCGGGAAGCTGTAGCTAGTTGCCGACAATTCCGGGACAGGCTAGCAGAATAACATGCATATAATTTGTGTTAGGTATTCCTATAATTATTTGTGATTGTTCGCTTATCATGCGAATACGTAACTCTGCAAAACTGACAGACGTAAGATGTTAAATACCTTTATTTTCCGTGTATAGTTTAGAAAAGGAAGAAGATATAAACTATAGCCATTAATGATTTACGGCGGGGTGTCGATCCAAAAAAGTGAAGCTGGCTCTTTATTTCCCCATATGCCTAATTTTGCCAGGTAAGGGTGATATCACAAGTACATCTAGTTTCGCCATCTGCTTGTGTTCACGGAATATGGGATCGAATATCGCCGCCTGTAGTAGCACCGCCTATTTAGAGTAGTAGCGTCACCTTTTTACAGCAGCATCGTCACTTAGGAGTAGTAGCACCTCCTGTTTAGAGTAGTAGCACCTCCTGTTTAGAGTAGTAGCACCTCCTGTTAAGAGTAGTAGAACCTCATAATAAGAGTAGTAGCACCCCCTGTTTAGGGTAGAAGCACCTCCTGTTTATAGTAGTAGCGCCACCTGTTGTCCTTTTGGCGTTCCATGGTGTAGACAATTATAAACTGAATGTGTAGCAATATGACAGACATATAATAAATTATTAAAGATCAACACCCCAGAAAGTTTCACGACTTGTTTCGTCCTTTTGAAGCAATTGTAGGAATCGAACAGCGGACCTTCGTATCACAGACGTAAGTCCGTATCACTAAGCCGTGATTCTATTGGTGCGAATGTGTTTAACAGGCTTGTTACACACACATTCACTTTCATAATTACGGCTTGGCTTGCCTCTAAAAGTGGTAATTTTGTGAAAGGTCCTACATTGTCAGATTCAAATGCACCAGGGATGGACTCTGCATAATCGTGACACGTGCGTAATACGCTCTCACTGACAGTTATAGAAAGCTGCAGTAAACATATTAAAACGATAGTGTAAACTCTAATAGAATGTTGCACGTCGCCACATATCCATACGGCTTTTCAGACTTGTTTTGACTAACTTTGTAGTTTAAGTCAATAAAATGTTAACGGGACCCTTCGGGGTATAAGAGATCTAACTTTGTGGACCCTCTCAGTCCCCTAGAAAGATTGCATTAGCATGATATCAGTTTACATCATAAGTGCAACCGATCTTTGAACTGTATCAACCTTTGTTCTTTTACCTCAATTTATTTGTGTGATACGTTTCGACTTGGCTATCTTGGGTCTATGCCATGAAACCACTGTAATATTGTCTTGCATATAATAATTACTTGCGAAAAAAATCATAACCACCGTTGATCAACCGTTTAAATGATAAAAAAGGACTTAGACTGAAAGTTGAAGAGTTTTCCAAGTTGGTTTAATCCTGAGCTATTACAATGGCTAACACTTTGAATTTTCGACAAGCTGATTTGTACGAAGAAGACTCTCTTTTGATAAACAGAGACGGAGGGCCACAAACGGTATGTATGCATTCATGAGAAAGGGGTTGAAGAATGGTGGACAGGCTGTATTTGCGAGTTTCAGACTTCGAAACGATCACCTGTTTGTAACTTCAGCCTAGCAAAGGAAACACGAGGAGAGGAGTGGATACATTCTTAATTCCAAAGTCTAAACACTTTGAAATTTCTTCTGGACAATCTCCTGTTTACGTCTCCTTGTTTCCTTTTATTGCTTAGACTTTATTTCCGCTTTTAGGCTTTTTTT
>KN887436.1:23493-54878 GCA_000934455.1 Apostichopus parvimensis | reverse complement strand
CCTTTTTACAGAAGCATCGTCACTTAGGAGTAGTAGCACCTCCTGTTTAGAGTAGTAGCACCTCCTGTTTAGAGTAGTAGCACCTCCTGTTAAGAGTAGTAGAACCTCATAATAAGAGTAGTAGCACCACCTGTTTAGGGTAGAAGCACCTCCTGTTTATAGTAGTAGCGCCACCTGTTGTCCTTTTGGCGTTCCATGGTGTAGACAATTATAAACTGAATGTGTAGCAATATGACAGATATATAATAAATTATTAAAGATCAACACCCCAGAAAGTTTCACGACTTGTTTCGTCCTTTTGAAGCAATTGTAGGAATCGAACAGCGGACCTTCGTATCACAGACGTAAGTCCGTATCACTAAGCCGTGATTCTATTGGTGCGAATGTGTTTAACAGGCTTGTTACACACACATTCACTTTCATAATTACGGCTTGGCTTGCCTCTAAAAGTGGTAATTTTGTGAAAGGTCCTACATTGTCAGATTCAAATGCACCAGGGATGGACTCTGCATAATCGTGACACGTGCGTAATACGCTCTCACTGACAGTTATAGAAAGCTGCAGTAAACATATTAACACGATAGTGTAAACTCTAATAGAATGTTGCACGTCGCCACATATCCATACGGCTTTTCAGACTTGTTTTGACTAACTTTGTAGTTTAAGTCAATAAAATGTTAACGGGACCCTTCGGGGTATAAGAGATCTAACTTTGTGGACCCTCTCAGTCCCCTAGAAAGATTGCATTAGCATGATATCAGTTTACATCATAAGTGCAACCGATCTTTGAACTGTATCAACCTTTGTTCTTTTACCTCAATTTATTTGTGTGATACGTTTCGACTTGGCTATCTTGGGTCTATGCCATGAAATCACTGTAATATTGTCTTGCATATAATAATTACTTGCGAAAAAAATCATAACCACCGTTGATCAACCGTTTAAATGATAAAAAAGGACTTAGACTGAAAGTTGAAGAGTTTTCCAAGTTGGTTTAATCCTGAGCTATTACAATGGCTAACACTTTGAATTTTCGACAAGCTGATTTGTACGAAGAAGACTCTCTTTTGATAAACAGAGACGGAGGGCCACAAACGGTATGTATGCATTCATGAGAAAGGGGTTGAAGAATGGTGGACAGGCTGTATTTGCGAGTTTCAGACTTCGAAACGATCACCTGTTTGTAACTTCAGCCTAGCAAAGGAAACACGAGGAGAGGAGTGGATACATTCTTAATTCCAAAGTCTAAACACTTTGAAATTTCTTCTGGACAATCTCCTGTTTACGTCTCCTTGTTTCCTTTTATTGCTTAGACTTTATTTCCGCTTTTAGGCTTTTTTTTGCCAGTGAATTCACTTATGCAGTAGACGCTGTACTAAATTTTGGTACGTTGCCAAATGATCGTTTTGGCCGGGACATATTTCAAGCTATACCATCGTCATTTTGTCATGCGTGTATATATTACAGAGCCTAAATTTATTAAGACTACAGATGCTGTGAATAGACTGAGGATTGAAAAGGGTTTCGTTGGCAGACGAGGTACCATATACTATATTTATAGAAACAACAAATCCACAATTTTAGACTTGTTCTTTAGTTGAAAACCCCATGATCTCTATATCTTGGTATGGTTCATGAATGTAATCTATTTTGACTGACTTATAACCCAGGTAGCTGACCACAGTAGATAACATATGTGATGCCCTTACGGCAGAGGTTCTTAATTTGATTCATTGGGAATCCCTGTTTAGCTGTCACTGTTCTCTGTATTAAGAATTTAACATTTGCGCATAAGTGGGTTGAGTATACGATAAAGAAAAACAAAACCATTTACGGTTGCCACGATGAAATCATTCGACCTGTTAAGTTGTTGCCAGATGCAATAACAAAGTACCACCAGATTTGAATAATTCATAAATTCAACACGTATAACCTGCTATAAGATGTATGTCTTGACCTAAAGACGCAGAAAGTTGCCATCGTGTTTGTTAAAGAATTAACGCCAGCCACCGGAATATTTCTTTAAAGAATCATATGAAATTAGAGATTACACTGCAGAGAGAGCAGTTGTAACTTGTAAGAATTGGATTTCAGTTTTCTGAACTTGATTCTCTTCCGAATTCAAACTATAACGGTCATGGTGCCACACCTTAGGACAAGCCATCAGCTACCACGTGTTTGGAAGGATGTGTCATTGGAACATTTCATATATGCTCTATTCAGTTAAATGATGCAAAAATGCCGCATAGACCGATCCCTATAGTTAAAAATGTTTGGTGCTGCCCTCTCTGACACCCCCCCCCCCTGTTTCCCGTCCCACACCCCGGTCTGTTAACCTTTAACTTGTTCTGAACACTTGTCTGCAGGATTGAACAGGATTGAAGAGAACATCTACATACGATGCGAAAAGCTAGCTCATGAAGCTTATATAGCTGTCGGTTTCTGTTTCTATATATTCGACTATAGCTAGACCGCCGCCACTAAGTCAAGCTGTAGGACCTACTATATACAGTGAGCTGCTATATTGAAGTTACATACCGTGAAACAACTATAGAACAACTGTATTTGTATAAAAAAAAACACTTGTCATAGTAGTGCGTGGTGAAGGTCAAACTTAGTTGTTCATATCTAATGGAGGGTTCCTTGTTGTTACTGCAACCCCTTTGAAGTTATTTCGGTCACGATATCGAAGAAGCAAGTTCGGTGTTTGGTTCTTTAATTAACGTAGATGATAGTAATCCTAATATTGTATGCGCGCCAGTGCACTGCAATGTTTATGTATGTCATAAAAGGGACTTCCCTACAACAATACACTGTAAAATGATACGTGTTGGTGAGCCACCTTTGAACTTCCTTTATATCTCAGTTGTAGGATATATATCTATATATAGATATATCTATATCTATACTGATCTAGCACTATCGGCATGTGACATGTATTGTAACCATGTAAAGAAACGAAAGGACGTAGAAGATCTAATTTAGCATAAAACTGGCTGTCCTGTTTTGTATAAAAATCATAGAAACAATTAGCAGTTAGCGATACTAATGATGGATAACGAAGTCAAGTTAGAAAACGTTCCACTGATTGACGGGGTTCACCCTGACAATGTAAGTATTACGTGTTATATTTGATCTGGACTTTTTATAGAGGTGTCACATGTAACCGCAGGCTCGTACGTAACGCTATACACAAACTGTCATTGAAAATATAGCCTGCATTGAAATTTAGTTTCACCCTAACCAACTAGACCCATGGACGACTGATTGAATGTCCAGAGTTTCGAAACCAGTTATATAGGATGGCCGTCATTCCACTGTAGGCTTTTGCCGCCTGTATAGACAATTATGGACTGAATGTGTAGCAATTGGTATGACAGGTATATAATAAATTATTAAAGATCAACACACCAGAAAAAGTTCCATACTTCACGACCTGTTTCGTCCTTTTTGGGACTCATGAAGCGATGGTGGGCAAACACCGGACCTTTGTATCACAGGTGTAAGTCCGTATCACTAAGCCACAGTGATTCTACTGGTGTGAATGTGTATAAAAGGCTTGTTACACATTCATTTTCATAATTACGGCTTGTCTTGCCTCTAAAAGTGGTAATTTTGTGTAGGCCCTACATTGTCAGATTCAAATGCACCAGGTATGGACTCTGCACAATCGTGACACGTGCGTAATACGCTCTCACTGACAGTTATAGAAAGCTGTAGTAAACATATTTAACACGATAGTGAAACTCCAATAGAATGTTGTACGTCGCCACATATCCATACGGCTTTTCAGACTTGTTTTGACTAACTTGGTAGTATAAGTCAATGCAACGTTAACGGGCCTCTTCGGGGTATCAGAGATCCAACTTTGCGAACCCTCTCAGACACCCTGAAAGATTGCATTAGCATGATATCAGTTTACGTCATAAGTGCAACCGATATTTAAACTGTTTCAACTTTTGTTCTTTTACCTCAACAGTCAATTTATTTGTGAAATATGACTCGAATAGGCTATCCGGGTCTATGTAATGAGGAAATCACTGTAATATTGTGTTACATAATATAATTACTTGCGAAAAAATCATAACCACCGTTGAACAACCGTTTAAATAATAAAAAAGGAATTAAACTGAAAGTTGACGAGTTTTCCAAGTTCAAGTTGTTAATCCTGAGCATTTTACAATGGCTAACACTTTGAATTTTCGACAAGCTGCCTTGTACGATGAAGGCCCCCTTTTATAAACAGAGACGGAGGGCCTCAAATGGTGTGTATGCACTGGTGAGAAGGGGGTACTGGAAGATGAGAAAGGGGTTGAAGAATGGTGGACAGACTGTATTTGCGTGTATCAGACTTCGAAACGCTCACCTGTTTGTAACTTCAGCTTAGAGAAGGGATCGAGGGGTGTCTACAGAACTAAGATCTAAGACCTAAGAACCACTGCAAAACTAAGACCCTATCAACTGCAAAACTAAGACCCTATACTGCAAAACTAAGACCCCACCAACTGCAAAACTAAGACCCTGTATACTGCAAAACTAAGACCCCACCGACTGCAAAACTAAGACCCCACCGACTGCAAAACTAAGACCCTACCAACTGCAAAACTAAGACCCTACCAACTGCAAAACTAAAACCCCACCAACTGCAAAACTAAGACCCTACTGCAAAACTAAGACCCTACTGCAAAACTAAGACCCCAGCGACTGCAAAAATATTCATCATTGTGCTGCATGGTGGGCATGTGCACGTATAGAAGCCCTATTTGATTTGACGAGAGGTGGGAGAGTTGCCCGAAAATTTAACCAATAGAAAGAGCGAACTGGTGAAGTGCCTAGAACCCCCCCTTTGAGTTATAAAATGATCAGCAATGATTGTCTTTAGATGCAAAATCTTTAACTTGGAATTTAATTTTTAGTTTAGTGTAGATGTAGGGTCTTAGTTTTGCAGTTGGTAGGGTCTTATTTTTGCAGTTGGTGGGGTCTTACTTTTGCAGTAGGGTCTTAGTTTTGCATGTCTTAGGTCTTTAGATCTTAGGTCTTTGTTTTATAGACAACCGAATACGAGGATAGGAGTGGATACACTATTAATTCCAAAGTGTAAACCCTTTGGAAGAAGGCTACAAAATTAAACTTTCTTCCGGACAATAGCCTGTTTACATCTCATTGTTTTATTAGATTACCTATAGCTTTCATTTCATTCATTGGATGATGTTCTTCAGGCTCTTTCTTAGTGAAAGTGAAATTTAAATGCACAAAGGCATATTGACGGGGTCACTGTGCAACGGTCTACACATGCACTACACGCGGACGTACAGTTTGTACGGAAAGGGCGAAGGAAGTATAAGAGCCAGTGAATGGATGCAGCGTATACAGAATCCCAATACAGGGTTATATACAATCATATATACGGAGATATGTATTTACAAACAGGGATTATATACATTTCCTAAGGTCATCGAGTATAAAGGAGCTCTCAACTAGAAGCCACATATAGACAGAGTTGTCTCCAATTGTTATAAAGCTGGTTGATTTGTAAGCCTCCGTCCGTGACACGAAAATACACCTTTGCAGTATAGGATACATACACAGCTGGTATACCAGCTGTGTATATATTCCAGAAGTTTACGAAGTAGTATACTTTTTTGAGAGTTACATGAAGGACTGACGTGACACGACATAGGCCCTACAGATGAATAGATTATTACCCAAGGCGAACCGTCAAGAGGTGAGGAACTGAGTCTTACTCTCCTCCAGTCATCCCTACTGATATTCAGGCGAACATTCCTGATACACACTTCTGTGTAGTCATGTATACTTTCCATGGAAATCTGTGTACATGTATTTATGTATCAGTATACACTATACACCGAGCTAATATATAAATATAGGTGACTTCTGAGCCGTGGTTTTATTTAGGAGATAGGAAAAGGGACGGAAAACAGTGAGTTTTATACTCCCCACATTGACCCTGGTTCCGTGTCTGGGACTCAGAGCAACTTGCGGATTTAGTCTGAAAACCGTTATCATTTCTCTACATCCTTCACATTTGACGCCACCGATACACTTATAATGTCGTAGTCATTCTGTCCATAACGAATCATATATACGCGTCTATGCCCGTATTATGCTAATAGGTGACCGTTCTTGTGGTGTCAAGGAAGGGAGTGGAGGGGAGGGGAGGAGAAGGGGATCTTGCGGAAACTAAATCGAAAGCAATTACAGTCCCCAAAAGTTGACGTCACTATGGCTCTATTTCTGAAAGCTTTCTCCAGAAAAAGAAATCGACAATAGCTTAAAATAAACCCCGTTGTACTTTACAGCCGGGACCCGACACAGAATTGAGGCTGCAGGGCGGTGGGGTGAAGGAGGGGGAGAGGGGCAGCCAGTGTCCAGTAAAGGTAAAAGTTTCGCTTGTGGTGTCACCATGTTCACGTACGGCGTGAAAATAATTGTTGCGAATATCATTGCTGCGAAACATATTGTGGTGTAATGGTCACTTACACCCGAAGCCGGTGTCCTGACGTCGGACAGTTAATCCGACATTTCTTATTCTGCTTTGCATATTCTCACCCTTTTCGACCCTAGCTACACCTATACAACTTTGCGCTAGAAGGGTATACAATAATATTGTTCCCTTTAATTGTATGTATGTACCAGTAACGACGATGTAACAGCTATAGCGAATAGGGAGAAACTGCTCACTTTTACAACGAGCTACCTGGTGGGACTATAGTTGTAGATGTTAAGGAAATTGTCAGCAAGAGCACATGCAGGGATAGACCAAATTCAAATCCAGGTCAATGTTCTCGTAGGTACTAACTTCCTGGTCACATTATCCCATTATGTTGTTGAATTTCGACCAAGCGATGCCGAAGTTTTCGACGACGCGATGCCAAACGTAACACATGATTAAAAGCCCTGCACTGATTGGCTGCTTCGAGTAGGCGTAATTCAGTTAATTGCTGTCAGTACGGCGCCAATTTTAGGCTGCTTGTCAGCCACATCATACAACCGGTTCCTACGTCTGTATAACTTCACCGTTAAACGGTAAGATTTTCCGTAAACTTATAAGAGACTATCTTAATTCTTTTGAAGGTTCACACTATTCGTGGTCTGACGGTTGTAACAGCTTCTCTATTCATTATTGGAGAAATGGCAGGCAGTGGGGTCCTTGCTCTTCCAAAGGCAGTTTTGGACTCAGGTAAATTCAGAGCAACTGACCTAATTTGAAAATATTCTTGTCATCGGTTATTCCCTCTCCTTTCATACGAGAGACAATCATTGATTAAGTCTCATTTGACCTTCTAAGTTCTAGTATCTTACCTGCTCATGCTATCGAGGACCCCCCCCCCCCTTCCCTCCCCAGAGAGGATATCTTAACGCGATCAAGCCTTTGTAACCATAGCTACTGAGTATGGCGAAGCAAACAATAGAAAATTAAACATATCCAATCATGATAATTGGAAATTGAAATTGAAATTTGTCCATTGTTCTTTCTGCAGACGCACATGTACATGTACATGCCAAAAATTCTTGTAAGCTACGCGCGAACCTATGGCGGCGGCTCCACTTAGATATAGTATCAGAGAACAGACACGCGTCCCCACCATTATCCAAGACTGATCTGCGCCCACGATCGTGCAGTCTTCTTTCTAGGTTAGAGGTCATCAGAATCCCCACCCCACCCTCACCCAACCCCCAAGTATGTCCAAAAGTTAGAAAATGATCACCCCTACTCAAAATTTCAAATTATTCACAACATTTAAGTTCATTCTTTTGTGGACTATAACTATTAAAATTAGAAAGTCTACATAAATTCGCCATCCTTTCACATAAACATATGTTTCTTCTACTTTAGGATGGATAGGTATAGTTATGATCCTAGTATGTGCAGTTATGTCTGCATATACCGGGTTTATCCTTGGACGGTGTTGGACCATACTTCAAGACAGATTCCCAATATACAAACAACAGACCAGATTTCCATACCCTGCAATCGGCTATGAGACGTATGGAAATAAGGGAAGGTGAGTTAATATACCGTAGATCAAGTTCATTTATGAAGTAAACTAGATGTAACAGTGACACCGGGATAAGGATGTAAGGGGGATACACAGAGGAAACCAAACTGAGTTTATCGCGAAAAACACGGTTATCCAGTCGATAAACTCAGTTTATCGATCGTAAAACAGAGTTAACGGCGATAAACTCGGTTTATCGAATTATTGCACATGTGGCGTGCCATATCCAATTCGATAAACTCGGTTTATCGAGCGATAAACTGAGTTTATCGATAAACTCAGTTATCCATTCGAAAAACATAATTTAACGGCGATAAACTCGGTTTATCGAGTTATTGCACATATGGCTTGCCATAACCGTACCGTGCATGTGATAAATAACTGAATTATGAAATATTTGTTCATCTCTTGTTTTTTTTCATTACAACACTATGAACTTGATCTTTTACAAAGCACTGTTATGCGTATTATAGTAGTCTCGAAAAGTTGGGGGTTCACGGACAACTCTGACATCCGCAGGGGGTTCGTGGGGAGATAAAGTTAGGGAAACCCTGCCTTAGAGGATTGTGACACATTGCTTAATGAAAGGTGAGATTCCATGCGGCCTTTTTGCATACGTTGACGTCATGTTTTTCATTCATTGTATTGTGTTAACTCAATTTGTCCTCCAATGTGACTATGTGAACAATTAAATTACATTCATAGTTTCTCTCTCTCTTTCTCTCTCTTTATTTCTATTTTCTCTTCTAGATATTTGGTCTCATTTTGTGTCAATGCCACACTATTTGGTGTAGGTACTGTGTTTCTTCTCATAGCATCTGAAAATATACAGGAGCTTCTTACAACTTTGCATAAGGACTTTTCATTTTGTGCTCTGCTACCAATCATAGCCGTATGTTTATGGCCCATCACTTGGTTGGGGACACCTAAAGATTTCTGGTGAGTCAAGTTGTTTTTTTTATAGATATATTTTAATTTTTAGAAACAATGTTGTGCACGGGGTCCCGACACATGTCTAAGATGGGGGTGTGTGGAGGGACGAGAGCACTATAGTTACCATATTCAGGGATTTTGAAATTGTCATCTGTGGCTGTAAAAAAATAATTGGGCGGACATGGCCGCACGGTTCCCTACTGTCGAGGCACATGAGTGGTCTATGCAAATTATTTCATTCCAGATCATTTCTTGATTTAATGTTAGCTTTTTTGTCTTATTTTACTCTCCAGGCCTGTAGCTATTGGTGCGATGTGTGCAACAGCCACTGCGTGTCTTGCCATGTTCATTCAGATTCTGCTGGATCGGGATGCATCGGAAACACCAACTTATCCTCCGTCTGGGTTTTCTGATTTCTTTCTAGCATTTGGTGTGATTCTCTTTGCCTTCGGTGGACATGCTGCCTTTCCTACAATTCAACATGATATGAGAAATCCAAAGGATTTCTCAAAAGTTGTAACTGTGGCGTATGCAGGTGAGTTTGACTGCTACATTCACTTTCATTTGGTGCACAGTGTCAATGCAAGCTTAAACCACGCCTCCTCCTCCCCCCCCCCCCCCCCCCCCCCCACCCTCTTTCCGAAAATCCCCTTTAATGCCCTCCTCCGTAACATAGCGGAACGAAAATTTGATAGACAACGACACAAATGCTGTCGAATTGTCTTTACACTCTAAATACGTCACATGTCTTGAGCGTAGGGGTAGAGAGGTGTTGCCATCTGCTTCACACCCCACCCCAATGTCCGTTAGTTTGGAATGGTAAAACAAGGTAACATATATAACAGCACCACTGACTAACACACTTTATCGCCAAAGTGGTCTGTAATTTCTTGTAGAAGTTCTCACTAGGTAAACCCTACACCCTTCAATGGATAGCTGACAAGTTGGCCATTCATGGCACCATCAAGTATCCATATGATGACCCTCTGTGTAGACGTTTTGCTATATATGGGAGCCCAAAGTTTCTGTGACTTTTAATAGCCTCATAAATGACAATTTTCGTTTGCCGATCTTGGAGGGCCTATATACAGTGGTCTAAACTTGCCTCATTTGTCACACTTTTCGCAAAACATGTGTTCGATGTGTGTAACGCTGACATCGCAGCCACACAAAAAAAAATCCTTTTTCGATGAAATCGATAGAAGATGTTCCCCGGATGCTTTTCGACACTTCCCCGGATGCTGTTCGACACTATTTCCTGGAGGAGGGCTAGCGCGGTTATAGACTCGATGTGAATATGCTACCGCAATGGAGGAAGACAATGAGAACACATGTGGATATAGAGGGGGCAATTTATATATACAGAGGATGACATTTGTACAAGATATATTCCACCATCATCACTTTATGTTTTGTTTTTCATTGGAGTGCATCCTAGAATTGACATACAGGCTACAGCGTCCCCTATAAAATTGTGTAGTGCTGTTACATAATTCCGAACCAGACATCTAGATTAAAGTAGTCAAATTAATTTATACTTTCCATTGTTTTCTTCTTCTTTTTTCATTATTATTTCAGGAATAGTTTGCATGTATTTACCGGTATCTACGGCTGCTTATTTCGTCTATGGAGACAAAAACGAAGACAATATTTTAGGTGTACTGTCGCCGTCTTGGTTGACCACCACAGCTACGTGTCTGATTACTGTGCATCTTATCATGGGCTTTATAATAGTTATTAACCCCCTCAGCCAAGAAGTCGAAGATTTCTTAGGAATTGATAAAGGTAATCGAATTTTTCAAAATTTGTATTCGATTTCTGGTCACTGCTCTTTTCTTATACAGTATGTTGATCAGTTCATACATGGGACCGATCCATTATTCCTAAAGGGAGAGTGCTTGATTATCTATGGGAAGTGCAAGAGATGCTGAGAGAGAAAGAGGGGTGGGGGGGGGGCGCTGGGGTAGATAAAATGATTCCTTCCGTGTTCTCTCCTTTTCCCACATAGGCCTATATCCATGTAAGCAAGCCCCTTCCCTTCCCCCTTCCCCTTCCTCTTCCCTCCCTTCCCGGCAATTACTTCAGTGGTTTCTTGTACTTTCACCTGCAGCGTTTAATTGGAAGCGAGTCATAAATCGGACGGTTATAATGGGACTAATCCTATTTGTGGCGGAGACGATACCACAGTTCGGCGCCATTTTGTCTCTTGTTGGTGGATCAACAGTGACTCTCCTGACATTTGTATTTCCATCTATGTTTTATTTGAAACTTTGCTCCACCAGCTGTCCGAATCAAACTTATTCCAGAATGTAAGTTCAGTGGTTTTCTTTTGAGATCACACTCTCTTTTTTATTTGTCTTTAAAGAGAATCGAACCCAATCGCCATCTTTAGTTTAATTTATATTTTGTGATGAACAACTCGCCTAAATATCTAGAAGAAAGCTCTCTCACCGTTTGGAAGATATTCTAGTTTAATAAAAGTCGATGTCTGGGGCTGCCATCAAATGTGTGATGTCATATAGTTAAATCAAGTAAGTGAAAAAACCCTTTAGTTTTCCTTGGGTTTTCTTTTCATATTTCAAAAGAAAATATGACGAGCAGCATTTTACTGAAATTACACTCATTTTGATATTTTGTTTAGTTTTTCTTAGTCAGTTTCCATGGGTTTGTTAGTTTAAAATGACACGTTATTTATAAAGTCTTTTTAATTTGTTGTTGTTAATGCTTGAATAGGACATTCTCAACTAAATAGATTTAAACATATTTAAACCAAGTTATTGGAAAGTGACAGAAAACGTAGCCATCTTTCACTGACAAGGCATTTGAAATGGGTGTAGAGTGGGTGGAAGGGGTGTAAACTGGGCGAGGACGTCGTGGTCGAGGTAGTAGCTATTTTAATTATATTTTCTTTCTTTGCTATTTACCAAGGCCGCTAGTCTCAATACCAACAGTCTGTGTTTGTAAAAGGCGGGGAGAGAAAATATAAAATTCATTTTATTGCAGGATGATCATACACGAGAGGATAATGGGGTGGGGTGCACGAGGGGGGGGGGGCGGGGGGGCGGGTGTCAGTTTGATCATTTAACCATTCATCTCTATACTTTTTGCTCATTTGATCTTTTTTCAGACCCTTGCCTCTCTACCAGCGGATTCTACATTATGAGATCATATTAGTGGGTATCGTTGGTGGCATATCATCATCTTACTCCGCTATTAATGCAATAGCTACAGGAGATGCACAGTTTACTGTACCGTGTTACGTGAATGCAACTGCTGCCCACGGGTGAACGACTTAATCAGAGAAAAGAGACTTTGCTAAAGAACTGCAGTTTGGTCCAGAAAAGCCCTCTTGAAGACGTCAATTATTTTCTTTATACCGTTAGATCAAGTTTTATGTTAAATACCAATAAAATTGGTCTTCATACATTCCCTTTTGTTCATTTTTATACTTGATGCTGCGGTTAGCGATTATGCTGCCAAGTTGCTTTACATATCATAAGTCTCATAATTATAAAGCTATTGAATTTGTTCCTGCTATGGCGCCCCATACTTCTTCCACTACAGATGGCATACGATAATAACAGTACACATCCGCTCGAAGGAATAACCATTGTCGGGTAAAATGCCAAAGAAAACCTAATGCAGTTTTTTTTTAACTCATATTTTTAGAAATCTTCAATGCATTTTTTTTCCTGATTGTTTAGGAGCATAAACCAAAGTACAGATTGTATGAAAATAACGAGGATTGATATTGAAATTAATCATTTTAGAAATTCTTTGGTGTGATGTGGATATTACTTCTAGCGAGAAATTCAGTATTCTAAACTTGCCGCCTCTCTTCTGTTTAGCACAAACTCGATAAGATGTCATCAGCTATCCTGTGTTTGGTAGAATATACCACTCGAAAAGTTGGAAAAGAGATTTATGCATGGGGGAAGTAAATTATCTTGTATTTTAAACATTTCTTTACTTACATTTTATTGAAGATGTTTTTTATTTGTAAATACAAACGAAATTATGCATATACGGTCATTTATATATTCAGTTGTTTTTCATAAGCTTGATATGTTTATCAATTTCAAGAGTGTTTTCATTGTCCACACAATATGAATATTTTTGGAAGTACTTGCTGAAAGTCTCGAAATGATATTTACCAATGTATTTCGTAACAGAGAATATTTGTAGTTATGTATCTTTATATTATATAGAGAGATATACCTGTATTATTATAGCTAAACACTACATAACTGTCATTACGTGGGAAATAGTAGATAGACGGGTGGTGTGAGTGCATGGGTTTAAAACCATGATTTGGTTTTAACAGTTTTAAGTCTCGTAAAAAGGCTTCAATCGCTAAAATTGAAGATGTATCGTTTATCTCGAGTGGCGATCTGTTTGCTGCGGTTCACAACTAAACTGTACAGCTTGAACAAAGCTTGAAATTACTAGCGATATCATGAAAACATACAAACAAATTATGCTCAGGGGGGGGGGGGCGGTCGTTAATAACGAACAGTCGTTGTGTGCACTGATCAGTAGGTCAGTCGTACCATGGAGCTATAAACAGATAACTCCATGGTCGTACGTAGCACTATCAGTCTTAACGACGTAGTATTTTCCACGTAACGACGGTCTGAATTGAGACTAGATTAGTTTAGTAGAAAAAAGGATCAGGAGGGACACTTAAGTCCCCATCAAGGACCCTATAGAAGAAACTGGTCGGGATGAGTCGTACAGTGTGCGCCGGGCTTTAAAAGAATAGTCCAGATCAAAATTTGGTTTTGCTAAGTTAAAGAGGAACAAAATCTAAGCATTCTGGTGAAATTTGCATTAAATTCCTATTTACATGTTTTTGAGATAATGACATTTGAAGTTGACGCGTTTAGTACCAAAAGTGAACTTGGAGCAAACAGGTGTGACGTCATAGTTGCACACTGATAAGTAATGTTTTGTTTTCCTTTCAGATGTACCTCTAATTTTATACTCCACAATTGGATGCATCCATAATGTGAATGTACCATAGGTATTGGTATTTTATTAACTTCACATCTCCTTTAGACAAACTAATAATCCAATCCAAGGTCAATTCAATAGACTGAAAAATAAAGAAACAGAAAAGATTATTTGTCAGTGTGTAACTATGACGTCACACCTGTTTGCTCCAAGTTCACTCATGGTACGAAAGGTGGCAACTTCAACTGTCAGTATCTCAAAAACGGTACACAGGAACATAGGCGTAGGAGGCGGGGGGGGGGGCTGGGGCTGCAGCCCCCAACCCAAATTTTTGGTGAAAATTCGGGCAATATGCTGAGAATATTTCGGGCACCTACTGAAAGAAGAAAAATTTGCAGTGTGTTTTTCAATTTTTTGGGGTGAAAATTCGGGCAATATGCTCAGAAGTTTTCGGGCATCTACTGAAAGAAGAATAATTTACAATGTGTTTTTCAATGGTTAAAATGATATTATTATTATTGTTATTATTTTAACGACTTCCCCAACAATTATAACCAATATGGAAAGGTAATAACACGGAAAATATAACCTAATTTTTCTCGCGCTACGCGCGCGTTCAACATCTTAATGTGCATATCATATAGGCATTTATCAGTTATTTGCATGTGATGTTATAACCGATGAATGCCTATATGGTATGCACAAATTTCGGTTATATTTTTCGGGCAAGTCGTTACAGCCCCCTCCCCCCAAATCAAATTAGGCTCCTACGCCTATGCACAAGAATTAAATGCAAATTTCACTACAAATTACAATGCTTAGATTGTGTTCCTCTCTAAAAAGGAAGTTTTGACCTGCACTATTCTTTTAAGTTTACTGTTCATTGTATACTCTCTTGTTGAAAGTCATACAGTGTGGAGCTGAATTCGTAATACGTTTTACTATAATATTTCGTACGGTCATGTACTGAGGCAATATATTATACACATGGACATTTGTAGTTACATTTTATTTTCTGCTGGATGTCTTATATCAGGAGAAGACCTTTCAACGGTACCCCATCCCATGTAACTATGGTTACGGATAACTTTTCAAAATTAGTATGGTCAAAATCATTGTAATAGACTTTACAGACCATTCACTTTCATTGATTAAGAGCAGCTGTTTAAATGGTTATTTCTAGAACATACCACACTTTATTTATAAAGAATATTCTTTGATTCAAGGTTAATTTCGGCGCATTGTATGGTTTCGGATGAGCGCCACCTATTTTATCCGTACTCCTCATAGGGTACCATAGCCATATTATTGCCCCCATTGACTAACACATGAAATCGTATCTAAGTCACTGACCTCTACCAGTGATCTAAGTCCTTGTAGAAGTTCTGAATAGCTGGATAGCTAACACGTTGGTCACTCATGGCACTTTCAAATTTCCGTATTGTGACTACGAAGATTGTTTCGCTGTGGGAGCCTGAAGGTTTCGTCACTTGTAAACAAACCTCTTTATTTAGTAGTAAACATGTTTCGTATTCTGCTCCTGGCTTAAATTGGCCTAAATTGCCTCAATTGACCTACTAAGTTTTGCACCACATTTACCTCCATTTGTGCACTCTGACATTCAAGCCTCAAAAAGAAGTTCATAACGTATCAAAACAGATGTTCTCCTGATGTTTTTCGGCACTTTTCCTGAACACTCGGGCGGACTGACTATAGACTCCATATGGCGTATGCCACCATAGATTAATTAAAGACGTTATACCTGTAGTACTACTGCCCGGCTACGGCCGTATGCCTGACAGAACAGACGTATGGTCCTACTACTCGTTTACTGATGTTCAGTGAAAGGAAGCTAGAACATATAACCGCTAATTAGATCTCCATTCATAATGTGGTGGCATTCTCCAAACAGGGAGTTGCTATGACAACTCCCTGCTCCAAACTATTATACAAATTTAATCAACAAAAGTAGAAATTTAAGAGGGTTATACATTCATTGTATCGGAACGATGAATGGCGGATGTAATTGCAATGATAGTATCATATAAATCCAACACATTTTTGTGGGTAGCATATGCCCTGATAATTCCAAATGTGTACGGGGCATCTAATCGGTGATTGAAACACAACAAAGGGTATATACAAAGGTTTAAAGGACGATAACGTGGAAATTTTGTTTTTTGTTTTGCTTTATATAGCAGTATCGAATTAATCACCGCCTGATTATTATTATCATGATTATTATTATTGTTGTTGTTATTATTAGTAATCAAGATTACCTTAATTAGTAGCATTTTTAATTAGTAGTATATATTTGCTTTCACCACGGATGCCAGATACGGTCACCGTACGTATAGTACTAACATGAATGTTATCAAAATTCTATCTTAAATTCAAGAGAGAGAAATAGTGAACAAATTGCTCATCTATTGCCTGACGATTCGTCTTCAAAAGCAAACTGTTTTCGTTATTTGTCGGAAGAAGCCGCCCTGCTATAGGCCGAAACGTCGAGCCCTCTAAATATTTACAATTTAGTAAACGAAAATTGTTTCATAACGTTTCTAACATCACTTTGTAGTGGAAGCCCATTGTGTTCGGAGGGCACCGGCCCCATCGGACACCTGCAGGAAAGCCTCGGAAGCTAAATTTCATCCACTTTAATATGACAAAACCAGTCCGAATAAACTGTGTGGTACTTCCCATGATAAAAAAAAAACTCTGCGTAGACGCTAATACAGTCACGGTGGCGTAGCCAGGGTGTGGGCTAGGACCCAAATACCTGTCAGCTTCCTCCACACCCCCTCCCCAAGAAAAATAATTGTCAGATTTTAATTTTTTTTTTAATAGAAATAGGTCATGCCTAACCCCTGGTAGAACATCGAGGCCCTAAATACAGAAGTCTATCTACGCCCATGCTCTGGGTATTGAAAAGCAGTGGCGTCGTGCCCATTGGGGCCCGGGGGGCACAGGCCCCCCCCCCAAATTTTGTCAAAGGTGTCAAAAAATTTTGTCATCATTTAAAAAAAAAAGTGTTTTCGAACAGTGTCAGCAACTGAATTTCTTGTAGGGCCTACGAGAAATGGAGCTTCTGTTGACTGCTTGGTCAATGGTTGTTAATTGTTGATATTCAGTCAATCGAAACAGTTAAATAATTACTGGTTGATAACTAATGAACCAAATGTGCCATCAACGCTGCCATCGTTGAACAATATTATATATACGTAGTCCCAGAGTGAGTGCAACCCGTTACCTTTGCCAAAGTCAGTCAATTTTCCATGAAAAAATGGCAAATTTTTTAATTGTTTTCTAAGCCTGTAACAAAGTTCGGAAAGTTAAGATAAATGTAGTGAACAGAGATTATGGGACTCCATGTGAACTTCTTGCAATCAGTTCGCTAAAAGGATAAATTTTCCTCATGATCTAATAGGTAGTTTCGAAAAAAATGAATAATAATAATCATTTCAAATACAGTCACAATTAACCTGGAAAATAATCACTTCATTATCGCACGTTTTACCTTAGGTTTCGCTACTTTCGCTTTTTCTGCCCATGTTTTCAAACGGCATAGCTTTTTCTTCACCCAGTCACCACTTCTCACGGGCATGGGCGGCGATCATGGATCAGCCAGCACAAAAATGTTTCGAATTCTTAAATTTTGGGCGCTTCTGGGAGACCAGGAATTGGTAAACTGAGGAATAAATGGCGATCACTTCCTTCGAGAATATTTCCTAAAATAAAAAATTGCCGGAAATTTTGATCAATTTTAGGGGTGTTGCTTACTGCCATAAGGCACGGGAAGTGCCGTTTCCTGCAATCTGAGGGGTCTGCCAGACGAAAAATTTTCTTGTACGCTACGCGCCAACCCGTGGTGGCGCTCCGCTTAGATAGTCATCACCTGCCCACGGCCTCCCCCCAAAATTTATTTTCGCACGACGCCCCTGTTGAAAAGCATACATCCGTCACTGTATATACTGATATATCTGACTCTACTAAATTGGTATATAATTAGCTGACTTCAATACTATACAGAGCAGCACTTAAACCCAACCATTCATACTACTACTACTAACATAGTAAAACAACAAAGTTAGCTCAAGCTCGTATTGGTTTTGCTCACCACTTGAACAAGCTTTAATTGTGACATCATAAAGAGCCATTAATAGTTTACTAATCCTGGTTGTTAACCCCAGTCATACTCGTAGCCAGGAAGTTTGAAATGATGGTGCAATATTCGTGTCATGTAACGACGGTGTGAAGTTGATAGTGAAACAGAAATGGGGGGGGGGGGGGACACAGCAGTCTGCAGCACGGGAAGAGGGATAGTGGCACGGCCTGACTACCGACCTATAGCTGTCACCTGCCCCAGCGTTCAACCTCTTTGATCATTTTCTATACTACCTTTGTATTTGTTTATACCCCCGTATTAATTTATTATCCGTTAATTAACACTACGTAGTCAATTTTCCTTCTCGGCGGCTTCGAAAGTAAGTTCCCTTCCACTCACCACCGCACCACTCTGTCGGGGTCCCGGAGGCTGATTTAAAACTAGGTTTCTTCACAAATTAGTCCTCACCCTCCCATCAATCGTCCCGAGAATGTTTGGTACCGTCATTAGCATATGTGAAAAGATCGAGGTCGCATTGAAATTTTACTCTATGAAGAAAATCACTGAGTGTTGTTTCACTAAAAATTCTGCGGAAGCTGACTATCACGTTTAGTAACTGACTATTCATTAAGGTCATAGGAAGAGAATTTATTCTTGATATGAACAGTTTCCGGCTGAGTATTACTCGGACTTGTAAACGTAACACATAACCCGAGTGCCAAGGTGACATTCAAGTTGAAAATCCGTGAGTAGTTTTGTTGCATTATGGTTATGCAGTGAAGAGTATGTGAAAGTCATCTGTAGGTCACTTATAGTAAACAAACCATGCAGCTCAGCGCTAGACCAGAGTCGTATATTTACGGCTCTGCGCTAGACATACGCCCATTACCGTCCTCGACCAAGCCTCCAAAACGGGAAGTAAAAATATAGGAAATAGTTTGATAATATATATTTATATTATTCATAAAACGTAACAATTAGTAACTTAGAACATTTAAAATATTATTAAATTTATTAACAATGAAAATTTCAGTATCAAAATTACTGATATAGAAAGCAATAGGACAAAATAATTGTAATACTATATTTTTCCCCTCTCAAAATACAATAATGGAATGGCTCAATAGTGACGTAGTTATTCGAGGAACTAACAAATACATAACGCCGAAAACTTACACATACAACAAGAAAACCATGTGTATGTAAGTTGACTGCAAATTTTACATTAAAAAACATTGTATCGATATAGGAAACAAACGAGCTTTCATCTGGAACTGATTGGTATATTACGAAGACAATCGGTAAGTAAGGGTGGCGATATAATGTTTGTCTTCGGGGAAGTAATTTTGTATCAATGAAAAGGCGTTAGCCAGTATAATCCTCGTTGTAATGCACAAACTAGGTTAAGTTAACTTAGGCCTGTATTGAGTTTGGCCTATGGCCAAGGCTAGCCACTATTTTCTATATTTTCTATGTATGACTAAGGCCTAAAATCACCCAATATATATGTGTTCTTTGTTGTGATAGGTCATTCTAATTTATGCATGTGATTGCAAGTTGATTACACATTGATCGAAATTAGTTAACAACTGCAAACACACCTTCGTCAAAACTGGAGAATTACCTAGTCACGAAGAGGACATTTTTTGTCAGATTCTACTGGAAACATCGTTTACTGAGCATGAATGATATTTTACCTTTGTGTTTCTTGACACACAACCCTCCCAACCATTGCACTGTCACTCTACAGTGTCTGTGGATCAAACCAAATTTCATCACTGTGAACCCCCCATCAAAGCCTGGCAACCCATTTTGGGAAGCAACCTCATAGTTAGAGAGGCATGAACACAGTAATTTGGCTCACCACATTCCACACTGAATATCTATGTACATCTAATAATATATGCTGTATTGTGCTTGAATTATGTAATACCCTCTATAATATACTGTAATGCAGCAGTCTGCTAATTCTTAGACCCACAACCCAGGATCGTTCACAAGTCATGACCAATCACCATCCCCACCCCCTCTTAGGGAAACGATCTTCTGAATGCATGAAAATTAGCTATGGACCATGAAACTGAATATTTATGTTTATAAATAACTTAAGAGACGTCTGTTGACAGACTGAATGCTGTAGATAAATTTTTCTGATGTCTGGAAATATCCTGTCCAACTGTATTTCTTTCGCGGCTCACTTACCCTTAGTTTGGGGACCACACTGTAATGTCTCAACACTTTTGTTGATCTTCAAGGTTCACCATTTTAAATGGTTCATATTAACCCACAACGTTAAATATGAATCTAAGAGACTGACTTCGGTCAGCCTGCGGCGTTGATAAGCCAATGATGGCTTCTTCGCGAGTTCCTGCTTGCAGGAGGATCTAAAATACATACATACATACATTGAAAGCCACCTGGAGTTACCCATTCATATAGACTAATCAGGAAGTTTTGTTCAGTCAATGGAAGGGTCTTCTGGTTGTAACAGGAAATAGTTGCACATACCATAATAGATGTATGGCACAGGTCTGCTGTTTCATGTACACACAGTAAACCCTATTTCACAGTCGGGAAGTTGCAATTTTACCAAGAAATACATGTTTGCTGTAACTCAATTTTTGTGTTCTAAAACTGGATAGAATTTTTGGAAATTTATGTTCAAAACCATTGTGAGGCATATTATTTGTAATAATGTCAGATGTATATCAAGTCCCAGTTGTGATAAATAAACTGAAAAACAAAACGAAGGTGGCCATTCTGTGTTGGTCATATGTGATGTCACTAGTTACTGTGCAAGGCTCTTCTATTGAAATAAACTAAATTATGAATAATTTCAGTGTTCAATGCCTCTGCAAATGGAACAAATTTGGCCCAATAAGTACTCCCCCCCCTTTTTTTTCTGTACTGCACAATCACACATATTTGCCTTTTTGCTGTTTAACTCGCCATTTGCCATATATAACATTACTGTATCTCCTTTATTCAGTGCCATGGATTTTTATTGAGGCTTGAAAAATATGATTTTCCAGCTCAGTTTCATGTATGTTATTATAATGCATGGTCATACATATTATGGAAAAGATTGACAGTACCATTTGAAAATTGAATCCCAATCCCCATGGTACCTCTCTTCACCCTCCCCCCCCCCTCACCCACTCTCTTGTCCCCAAAAGTAAATATGAAGTGATCTCTCTGAAGATGAATGGAAATATCTAGGTATAAAAGCATAGTTTTAAACATCTGGTCTGCACTTGGTAGTTTAATCGGCAATGTGTACACAATTGCAACTTTAGCAGACCGCAAAGAGCGGATGGCAACAGAAGAGAGAGAAAATGCTGGTAGGGTTTGGGAAGAGCTCATGTGACGTGTGACGTAGTGTTTGTTTGGTGGTGTGCTATACCTGGAATTAACCAAATGCATTTAAAGATAACATATTTAGTTACTCACTCAGAGGTGTCAGTTACATGTAAACATTGTTCATAGAGCTCTTGAGAAATTTCAATGAAATTAATTACTTTCTTACCCTTGAAAATAAACTAACAAATTGTCTGAAAATTTTGGGGAGGAGGGGGGGGAGGGCGGGAGGGGGGCGGAATTGGACATTTTCATATTAACAATTTTGTCCCTTATAAAACCATGGGTGAAATCAAGCTAAGTGAAATTAAGACCATTGAACTTTGGTCCATGGGACCAGTTTCCTAATAGATCTATGTCTGACATATATATATATGCTGTACCTTTTGTGTAATCTACAGCATGCGTTGCATGGAATCATTAAGTAAGGGGAAGGGTAAGGGGAGGGGGTGTCCCCCTCCCCATTGGAATTTTTTTGGATTTCCAGGTGGCCTCAGATGCAATTTGGTGCAATATAGCACACTTCAACACCCACTCCATTTTGTAAATAATTTTGCATTTTCACCTGGCCTTAGATGCAATTTGGTGCTCCAAATGAGATTTTTTTTCTGCCAAAATGTTCTGAGCACCAAGGGCAGAAATGAAAAAGGGGTTTTCTGACTTGCGAAGCGGGGGGCGGAATGATACTTCCGCCCCCCCCCCATATTTTTCACTTGGGGCTGGCGCCCCCCAGCCCCCCGGTTCCTACACCCTTGACAGCAAGCCAAAAATAATCACAAATGTGATACAATCAATGTGGTTCAAATCAAAATAGTGAACTTTGGACCAAGGGCCTAGTTCTTTTTCTTTTCTTGTTGATTGTCTGAAATTTGTTGTATGTTTTTGCATAATTCATGAAACACAGCCAGGCATGTGGTATACATATATATAGGTCATAAAGCCGTGTACAACACTCCATTTAATACAAAATATAAGTACTACTGTATACTGTTTGTACGCAATGCACAAGTGTGTACATTAGTACAGCAAGTCACTGGATGAAAACATGATAAAATGTGACAAGACCATGAAAATAGGGATTCTTTTAGTGACCTTTGTATCACAGGTGCAATGTTTTCGTTGTGTTTTTTCCTCTAAATTGTCTGCTGTTCACTTGTTCAGTATTTAAGTAACTTTTGCAATCTGTAATTTACTGTATGCAGTGATAAGCCATGCCCATAAACATATTAAAATACACACAAATTTATACACAGACATCACCATAGACAGTTTGATATTACTTCTTTTAAGATATTCTTTTGATATTCTTTGTTTAATGGTCTATTGTTACTGTAAGTATATATATAACTCTGGAAATTTAATGTTTTTCATTTCATCGTTTGTAACCTTTGCCATCCACACAGTCGATCGATCGGTAGGAGGGCCTTAAAAATAGCAAGTGCCGTAGCTGACGGAAGCCGGTAGAGAATGGCGGAGGCCCACCAGGCGGTGGCCCTAAAGTTCACCATCACCCACGAGGGTAAGATTGATCTCGATGTCAATCATGAAATGCTCAAGGAAATCTACCAGACAGGCAGGCGAACCTGGATCAAGAAGCTGAAAAGATTGCAGGTGAATAATTTACCAAAGTGCTGTATAAATTATTTTGACTGTACAGTATTTTAACATTTCTGTTGTACAGTTATCACCATACCTGAGTTTGTACAGTACATACAGTAACTCATCATGCTCAACATTTGTACAGTAAGTATCTGCATGGGCTCACTTGGTAATATGACAAAGGATTGTGGAGCCCCAGGGGATGGGGTGGGGGTGGGTAGTATCATTTTATAATCTTGCTTTTTGAGGTGAATTGGTGGTTTGACCCCTCAAAGCAAAGTCACATGTCTGTTTAAAGTTTGTTCACACTACCTCTCCCCCCCCCCCGCCACCTCTCCCCCCTCCCAATCCCAGACTGAATCCTCTACTGCTGCCTCTAGAACTTAATAAAAATAAAAGAGGTGGGGGAGGGGTGGGGGGAGGGAGGTGAAGTGCTGAAGAAAGGGAGTGCGAGTCTTGTATGGTTCAATTAAAATTTACCAGGGTCCTGTCCCGGTTATATATATTGAACGAGTAGAACAGGTTTCATTGTCATGAAATTCTTGTGTTTATTTTATATTTTCAATCACAGTGCGTTATGGATGAATAATTTCTAGCTTGACAATGGATATGTATGTATATATTATTAACCTAAAAATTCTACTTTATTGTGTTGTCACTGTTGTGACCTCTTTGTGCTCAAGTGTGAATGAACGATGCTTGAGATATTGTGAGGCTTTTCTGGGCATTTTGTGGTATTGTCTAGACTTTAAATTAGATCTAAATGAAAGATTGTGCGAATAACAAATTTCGTATGGAGTTAAGACAATAAAGGTTTGGATGTAAATCCCCCTCCATATCCCTCTTAATCACTTTTCACCTGTTCACAGGGATACTAAAGAAGCAGTGCAGCATGTAAATTGAAAAAACCTGTGGGCTTTGTTATTTGCGATTATAAAACACCAAGTTTGAATGGTTAAATTTGATTCAGATCCAGATTATACCAAGGATGTAGATTACAATAGTTCAGAATAAAGTAGGTTGAGTACATAAACATAACAGTTTGAATGTTTGGTTTAGAGTGATGAAAGGGGAACATATTGTATGCTTTTCTGGTATTAATAACTTGTGAACTTGAATTCTACAGAATGTGAAGTCATATTAAGTCCCCCCCCCCCACTATCTATTCTTTATGTTTGGTATCAAGTGATTTATTTGGTTTCAACACAGGAATGGAAACCACAGAGAACGGGTAATATGTTTCCTGAAGTCTGAGGCAACAGTATCACAGTTTGCAATGTTTATGCAACAGCTTCCATTGTGAATTGTAAAAGGATATGTGTAGAGTAGAAATCAGTGAATAATTTATCCTGTATTCAGGGGCAGACCCAAGATTATATAAAACCGACTCATCGTGTATGGGATTTTGGAGACATCCTCCCCAAGAGACAATGAAAAATTAATTACTGTAAATGTTTGATGTCAAGTCACATTTATGTGGAATAGAAATTGGGGGGGGGGGCGGGATGGGGGGAATGGATGAAAGGAGTAGGGAGAAGAATATTGCCCTCAGTAGTCAATACACACACACACGCACTCACAAAACGATCAACAACGACAAGCAATCAAACTTGTTACGTATTTCGCAAAAATCCCTGATATGAAACATGATTAATTGATGTTGTTAATCGATCAAGTCTCAAGTAGGTTTTTTTATCTCATAGATCTAATCAATTTCATCATTTTTATTTTAGTTTTATGTCTGTAACCTGTTTTGGCATCAGTCCCAAGATCTACAAGCCATGTGACTATATACTGTAGTAGTGTCTAGTAGTGTAGACTGTGTCGAAGTAACACTTTACTTTTTGTTTGTTTTCTTGTTTTGCAAATCTCGGATAAAGTCTAGTAGGTTATAGTAGATCTGAATGACTGGGCGTACAAAGGTCAGAGACACTGCAAATGATTGCATAACTAGTGAGGAATCTATTTATAGTAGTGAGTCACAATGAAGTAATCTCTTGATATAATCCTTCCTGTAAGTAGACCTCGTGCCAATGTAAATTTTGTCTGACTTTGAAAGATAAACAGTGCACGTCCTTCTTAAATGTTTGGGTTCACCAACCTTTATAGCAAAAAAACATTACGAAGAAAGATTTGTGGAGGAAAAATATCAGAGGAACAACCATTGGTTATAAAGGAAATGGAAGAGTTAGTCTCCTCCATACAATTTGTATTTTTAGTCCAATATTCTGCAAATTTACGTCGCTCCTCCCTTACCTGTCTCCCCACAACCTTAGCACTGTCGTTCTACCGTAAATTCTACAGTAAGTTTGAATTTATTTATATACTGAGTGTACAGCCATCTCTGAAACTGCTATTAATTATTGTTTCCACTTTTCACCGTTGATTTATTTATTTTTTCAGAATCGTATGCATCGGAATACCTACCCAGTGAGTCCGGCTACTTGGTTAGCGGTTCTAACCGCTGTGCTTGCGTGTGTTTATGCCCAGATGGATCCTTCGATGGGGATCATAGAAATAATCAGATCCAACCTGTTACCTTCGTGAGTATTCCTCTAGGAGGATCCATAAATTAAAGAGGCAGGGCCGTCCGTCTAACTGTCTGTACTAATACATGCAGGCATGAGCTTTTTCCGCGAATTCGCGGAATATCCGTGATTTCTTTTCTACCTCCGATATTTACATAATCCCGTGAATTTCTAACAACAGCGTTGTATCATTTGATCCGCTGTTCACATGTTTTTCATTACCTATGGATATCCAACCTGCAGGGGGACAAAAACTATAACCTAACACACTGTAGTGTTTATGCAAACTGGAGCCTATACCGCAATTTTTGCAAAGTTCTGCAATTTTCTTTTTTACCCCAGGCTCATCCCTGTACATGTAAGTTAACATCAGACTGATTGTGTAAGGGAAGGATTCAGTATGAGTTTATCTTTATCACCAAAATAAAAATTTGCATCCAATTTGCATAGAATGATTGAAAAAAAACAACATGACTACAAACCTTTGAAAATGGTACATTTAGACCAATTCACATTTTAAGTAACCTCTTAAGTATAATAGTGTTTGTCCCCACAGTTAAATATACAGTATCCTAGAGGACTCAAAGTCAAGGTGAAAATTAAATGGTATACTGTCTGGCCATATTGTACAGTAAGATGGAATCAAAAAAGGACTTTGGTACAGTACAGATATTTACTGTAAGTCCTTGGGTAACATTCTGCTGTTGTAATTGTTATTATTTTTGTACGTCTGTCTGTGTGTTTGTGTCTGTGTATGTGTGCCGGGAATAACTTATTCATTATGCGAAAGGGTCAAATATCGTAACTGCCCTGTACAGTACCATACTAAAAAGTGCAAAGATGCATGTAAGTAAAGTTAGTCTTATAATCTATAATCTTAAAAGAGATTAAAAATTCAAAACTACTCTACAAAATTTGGAACACATTACATTTCTCACTGCTGTGTGTATGTTGGAAAGGGGGGGGGGGGGGGGGGGGGGGGGAGCTGGGGCAGAGAAGGTAGTTTGGTAAAGTTTGAAAGTGACAAAGGAACTACAACTGTTTTGATTACTGCCCAATGGGCCTCCCACAGCCACTCCTAATCGGTTGGATCATACATTAGATATGTATGGCATGTGACTACAGTATATATGAGATGAATATTCCATATGTACATAAGAAGCTACATCTTGTAAGGTTTGTCTTTATTACCTGTGCATTGTTTATTTAGTGGTAATTCAAGGATTAAAGTACACCTCCTAGATGGTGTAGAGCAGGTTTCAACTTGAGAAGGTCACTTTGTAATTATGGTAAATGTGGAACAAAGCATACCCTCATCATCAGTGACAGGAAATTATTCATTATTGTGCAAATATTTATAGGGGTCTGTTTGATGTTGGAGGTTACACAGCTTGTAGTTAATAACCTTAAGCTTATTTATTGACCTGTTAAAAATTACCTACAGTAGAACTGCAATATATCTTGTGCAGCAATGTAAGGTTTTTACTTGGAAAGGCTAGCTCTTCCGTAGTGGAAAATATTCATGGGCGTAGGAGCCCAATTTGACTTTGAGTGGGGGAGAGGGGGGGGGGGGGAAAGGGGGACTAATGGTTTGCCTGAAAAGTGTAACCAATATAGAAGGGCATACTGGTGAGATCCCCCTCACATTTGAGAATTTTTTACCAAGTTAAAGGTACTCAGATGCATAATGGTGATACCATTGGAAGTAAATTTATATCCAAGACATTTTCACTTTCTATGTTAGCCTACCATAAAAACAGTCTTTCATCTATCCCCAGTAGTGAGAACTCTTTTTAATAATTGGTTACCATTTCTCAGTATTTTCCCGGCTAACTCCTGTATCCATAAGTCTGTAAATGTACAGTAATTATATTGAGAAACCTGTATACAGCTCTACGATCAATATTAATGCAAACAACTGTGAAAACTGAGTTGTAATATCTCTGATTCTACCAGCAATTTTTCCCCTTGGATGGAGCTAAAAACAGGTCAAGGAAAACATGGGTCAACATTGCCTTAGTCGGCCTTACAGTATAGCCATTTACCCCAGAGTTTTGTTCTTAACTGCTGTACAGTATAAATGGGTCATACTAGTGGTGTTCCGTTGTCCCTCTCGTCAGCAAGGTGTAAACTTAATTCACAACCCTTCGAGTCTTTCAAACTATAGTTAATTACAATATTCTTTATTCCTGATTTGAGGTCAGTATGACTGTAAAAAAAATATATGTTTACGTAATAGTCACTGCTATATATTTGACTGTTTTGCAATATTTAATGTGTATCTGGGGCATTGTACCGATCATAGGTGAACAAACTGTAGTTAGAGGATGCCATGAGGCACAACATTAATGTTGGTATGTTCTTGACCGCTGGAAAACATTGTTTATCAGTCACGGTCGTATTTCCGTATATCACTTTTAGTTTTTGAGAAATGCTCCTTTAAACATCTGAGGCTTATCATATATATTTAAGTGATGGATGACGACCTACTGTAGTCTAACACAACGCAAAATGTCAATAGCAACACGTTTATAACTTTTATGGCCATCTATAAAATGCATTTAAAATATGTCAACTTGGGCAAAGGGTGTTGAAAGTCATCCAAGAGTACACTTTTGTCCTTACGCCTTAAATGACGATTTTGATTGACTTAATATACCACAGAACAAATTTGTAAAGCAATTCCTTAAACAATTAACATTTAGATCTGCGCTGAGGAGCCAGTGTCTTCATCAATTGAGCCTTAAATGAGCCTACCAGACACTTTTAATTTGAAAACTGAATATCTTGAAAAACTGCAATAGCTATAGAAACGTTATTAATTAGCATTCAAGTTTTTTGCATTTCCTCGTACTATCATCATTTCAAGACTCAAACTTGGCCCAAAGTCATCTTTTCCACCAAGGAAATGCTTCTAGTCTCTGGTTAACCAGATAAAAAAAACTCACCCCATTGAGGATTACAAGAAAGGCAGAGAGAGGTGTCGCCAAGTTAACTACTAAATTAAGGATTGGTTTGCTAGAAATGTTGATGGTTTTTGGTGTTGGGAGGGGGTCAAGTGGATAACAGATCTCAGTAATATTACCGGTAGTAATATTTATCTTACCACTATTATAGGCTTTGTAATAGTTTCGGTCTCGCGAAGGTCTCGCGGACCTCGGTCTCGAAGACCTTCGGTGTCGGGGACCTTTTTCAAGTTCGGTTTCGCGGACCTTCGGTCTCGTGGCCTGTAACCTCAAAGTCTTGTCTGTTGTCTCTTTAAGAACAAATTGAAGGTCTCTTTCTACAGAACTTTGTGACACCCACAAGTGCGATGAATTCATTTCATTAGGTGGGTCTGTTATTGTTGCTTTGTTTTATATAACGATATTTTGTCACTTTCCATGGATCAAAGCCCGTCAGTACATGTCTACTTCTACTGTACGTACAGTATGTTAATTTGACATGTATAGTAGCTGGGTTAAAGGCTTTTTACAAATAAATCTATCTATCTATCTTAAATAATTCTGCCTGTCACTTATTGCTTTATGTGTACAGTACTTGCTATGTTCTTATTGCTGGTAGTGGTTGCAGTACATGTTAATGAACTGACATTAATGAATACATTTTATAACATACAGTAGCAGGGTACCATGCAAAGTTTCATAGGCTGCTACCGTACATGTACAAATAGACCTGTAGTATTGTAACTATGCAGCAAACACTGTAATTTGAAAAGGGTTAGTAATTGCCAGAACGGTCTGTTTTACGGTAGTAAGGATTTTAAATTTAGTTACTGTACATAACGTAGCCGAGTTGTACTGTACTAAGGAGTCAACAACACAAGTACAACTAGAAGTAGACTTCCCCTGGTTATGAGTACACATATTAGTACTTACTCTCATTGTAGTACTGAGTATCTAGATACTACTGTAACATTCCAAAATGCTACCAGTGTGAGTACAAATCCATTTAAGCGTGAGTTACACAAGCACTTGTAAATTTGTCAAAATGTGAGTGCAAGTTTGGACTTGCTAGAAGTCTGCTGAATAGAGTCAGTCAAAAGTCAGGCATTCACATAACCAGTCATCATGATACAGAAGCGATAACTGTTTGTTATGCTTGAGACTTGCCATGTAATTTGCATCGTCCATCCAACTGGATGGAACAATTTCCTCCTTCCACACGTTGTCACGCCAGTTGATATACAGTATATAGATACACTTAATGTAATCACTGTCCAGTTTGACCTGAGACTTTTACAAACCAGATCATAATTAACTGGAGACCGATTCACTTACCAGCATGGCAGTCTCGCTAACTACGTTTACCACGTACAGATCTACGATGAATGTCACACAGAGAATAATTAAGTTTCTCAAACTTTGTGTAGCAGCTATTGAAGGCTATGAACGTTTGTCTCAGGACTATAAAATACTGTGTACATGCACAACAACTGCTATTCACTACATCTTGGCATTTGTTTATATAACAACTTGCACATTTTGCATAACATTTTGATACAGTATGTAAATATTTGTCCCTGACACAATACTGTCTGTTATGCCTACTTTCAACTGCACTGGATCATGCTAAGGTATCTAGACCTTTATGACTTCAGAACTTTGTAAAAGGAAATCTGCTATAGTAGAAAACTGGGTAATTGTTTAAAAACTCATTGCTGTAAATTACTATGAACATCTAAATAGGTTAACCAAACAGGAAAGTACTGGTTTCCATGGTAATAATTGGAACAAGAACAGTAGCATGTTTTCCTACAGGTCAGAACATCATCTTCTTTTTCACTTAAAAAAAAAAAAATGGGAAAAGTAGAGTTTGGGGGACATCCCTAGCTTTAGAACTTTAAGTACATACTGTTTTTGAGCATTGTGGTTGCTAGGGAGTCAGGCATATCGACCAATGAGTACAGATCTAAAGAAAGAGAGCAATAAGTTGTTTGCAAATAAAGTAATCTGCATTGATAAATTTGCTTTAGAATGTAAGCAAACAGTGTGACTTGTTTTTTTCGAAAGATAAGCGTTGACTGTTTCAAAGTGACCTCATACAATATCATATAATATAACAGAGTAACCTGACTGTTAAGTTACTATGAAGGCGAGATCTCCATCCTCTAGCACTGAAAAATTCTTTCAAATTACCTTATTTTATGTTAATTTTGCATTGGTGATGATATTTAAAAAAAAATGTAAAAATATGTACAGTAAGTATATTCACAAAGTCTGCACAATTGTTTTTCTTGTGTATTAGTTGAGAACACAGAGAAAATCATCGCAATTTAACCATGTAACAATACATATAGTATACCTTCACAAGTTCTTTTGAATTTTTTTTTTATAGACTTTGTCCTTCTTATTACAACATCCATCTTTGACAAAATGATCTTCATATGGTATTGCACCACCGGATTTGTTTTTGTCCTTATGAAGGTGATATTCATTGGTAAACTCAAAAATTCCCACAATATATATTCTTTGGCAATGATGCCGTATCTTTCAAAATATAACCTATAAAAAAGAAATATAAGCCTCACTGCTCAAATTGAATGCCTCAAATTGAATGCCAAGGATTTATATCGATACAGGTTAGAACCAGCATCGTTGACAGTACGCCCAAGAATTTGTACAGAATTTGTTGGCATATACAGTATACTAGCAACCAATGTGGCAATCAATTAACTGTAACTCTTGTATACTGTAAATTATGCATGACAAATAATATTCTGAATATTCTGAATATTATTAGAAACTGTACTTTTACAACAAAAGGCATTCAAGAGAGAGTCTGGGCATGAAACCCATTGAGTCTCTATTTGTTTGATAATGATGGTGTTACACATGGTGTCATGATTACATGGTGTGAGGATGGTGTAACATGGTGTGATGATGGTGT
>KN887436.1:9600-23059 GCA_000934455.1 Apostichopus parvimensis | reverse complement strand
GTGATGGTGTTACACATGGTGTGATGATGATGGTGTTACATGGTGTTTATGAGGATGGTGTTACATGGTGTGATGAGGATGGTGTTAGATGGAGTGAAGTATCACATTTTAGTCCCATAGAAATGGAATAGACCTGTATGCCACTGTACATTTAATCAGGTTGAAGGTTGGTGAGAGGTCTTCCTGTACATACTGTGTTTCCAAGAACAGATAAACTCTAAATAGGTTCCTCCATTCTTGTACCAAAAACAACTGCTATTTTCTCTTTGAATTTTTTGTAGCAACCTGGCCATTTTTCATATTATGTTGCTATAGCTACAACTATGTACAGTAGTGTAGTGTAACAACATATTGTAGAGTAGATCTTTTAATTACACTTGGCTGTATAATTGAATAAATTTAAAAAAAAAGTCTCTGCTCCGTGTGATGCAGCTTGATGCGAAACAAATTTTCAAGTTTAATCCCTGCCTTCCTCAGAGAATATGATCTCAGCGACACAGTGACAGTTATTCCATAACTAAGGAAATAGTTTCGATGGTCAGGAATCTGTAGGAAACAATTCTTTGGAAAAATTTGAACAAATTCTAATTTTGTAAAACAAATTTAGCCCATGAGTTGTCAACTAATTTGGGAACATAAATACTTACAGTATGACCTTTAATTAAGAGAGGAGTGAAGTTACATTTAGCTGTCAATCAGCTCTTTCTCTTAATTTTTGTTGTGCTCTTTCTCCCTCAGGTCGTTTAATAAACTTACCGGCACCTTCATCTCTAGTTTTCTATTTGCCTCGCTTCTCTGGTTGGGAATCATCATCTTCTTGAGGTACTCCTTGAAGGCTCTCCTATACTACAAAGGTTACATGTATGAACCAAGAGGGAAAACATCCTGGAGCACTACACTATGGATGGTAAGAATTGACTTTGCTTATTCACTTTACCTGTCTCTGCACAACCACAGCATTCTCGCTCTGCCATGCCTTACAGTGAATTGGTAACATTGTTAGCGTTGCACGCCCTTAACGACCTGTTACCATTGGTGCCTAGAATTGCCTATACCACCGTTTTTTCCTCTTTAAGTTTATTTTAGGTTGATTTTTTTTCCATCTTTTCGAATCTACTTGCCTGGTGCATTATGGGTGATACGATTTCTAGTTTACTGTCGTAGGAAGGAGCGGAAAGTGTTTTTTTAAAAAAATTTTAAGATGTTGATAGATTTGGCCTAAGGAAGACATAAAATGCTCCAGGACAGATTACTTGTTGGTAAAATTTCCATTAAATGACTTTTTGGGTTTGTTTCCAAATTTATCAATGGTACCAAGTTTGCGCAACAAAGAAATTGGCCAAACAGTTCAAATTAAGACAGCCTGCCAGTGTTTTTTTCTTCTTCAGTCAAACATTTATAAGCATGTAATTAAGTTCAATTTAATTTTCAACATTATCTTCACATTTTAAAAATCAAACTTAATCAGTTAAAGGCAACATGTCAAAACAAAAAGCTGCAGCAGCTGCAAGCTCCTTAGCTATGCTGAACCAATACAAAACAATAGAGATAATCTCCTAACACCAGCAGTGTCTATTGTGTGAAACTGCACAGCACATAATATTATGTTCTAAAGCAGCCTGGCATCCCCCTCAGCATACTACTTTTGACACGGTACCTTAAAAGCTAACATACTGCTTCCATATAGGTTACAGCATCAGTTACCAAAGTGACCCCAAAAGGAATGCTTATTTCTCAACATATGTAGACTCTTTATTTCACCAGTATTTTATCTTTATAACATTCCGTCCTCAAAAGGGTGTAATGAAGACTTTCTGTGCCAAGAAACCAGGCTTATACAGCTACCAAGGATCTTTACCTAATATGCCCGTACCAGCACTGAAAGATACCACAGCAAGGGTAAGTACTTGACCTTTGACCCAAGTACTGCAATATGTATTACAGAATCAGTAGGTACCTGTTCATCATACAATTTGTAGTATGTTTAAATCTGGACAAAGTTTAACTAAAAAATCATTTAGACTTTCACCAGAATACTGCTAGTTTGGAAGTTTCATTTAAATCGTAAAAAGAGAGAGATGGCTGAAAATTTTTAGACTGCAGTATCTACAAAAAATTGACTGAGTACAACAGCATGAGTGAGTACAACAGCATGAGTACAAGTGCAACAGAATGAGATGAGTAAAACAACATGAGTATGAGTACAACAGCATGAGTACGAGTACAACAACAGCATGAGTACATCAGCCTTATTATGAATACAACAGCATGAGTATGTGAACAACAGCATGATTATGAATACAACAGCATGAGTACGAGGACAACAGCATGAGTACGAGTACAACAACAGCATGAGTACATCAGCCTTATTATGACAACAACAGTATGAGTATGTGAACAACAGCATGATTCGCACGATTCCGAGTTCAACAGCATGAGAAAATACAACAGCATAATCTTGCATCAGCATCTATTTACTAAATGAAATAATTTTATTGAAATATCTTTTGTAAAACTTCTTTCTTTGTTGTCCTTTTTATTGGTGTGCAGTATTTAAGGTCAGTGAGAGGCCTCCTGGAGGACGATGAGTATGACCGTATTTCAAAACTCGCCAAAGAATTTGAAGACACAGTAGGACCAAGATTTCAAAGATACCTTTACCTCAAATGGCTCTGGTCCACAAACTACGTCAGCGATTGGTGGGAGGAGTATGTGTACCTCAGAGGACGCTCTCCAATCATGGTCAACAGTAACTACTACGGAATGGTATGTTCCTTACAGACCCCACTCAATTCGTCAAGGACTACTTTATGAAACTGGTAGAGAAAGGAAGGTCAGGGGTCATTTAAAAATGGAAACAGGGTTAGATTTAATCTTCAAAGCTGCATTTTTTCATTGAATTCACTTATTTTCAATGGTACTGTTCCTGATCAGAAAGCATTGGTAAGCTACCTGTGAACATAACTCTGTAACTTTACACAATCATTTACACCATCATTTACACCATCAATTAGGCATGGCATTTCAATAATCTTGTTTCATCTCTCTTTTCTCTCTGCTTTTTACGTCAGGATACAATCACCTGCCAACTATCATATATTCAAGCAGCCAGGGCTGCTAACTGCGTTGTAGGATTACTTCAGTTCCGTAAGCTTCTGGACAGGGAGGATGTTAAACCCATTATGGGAGCGGGTACCGTACCTCTCTGCTCCTGGCAGTATGAGAGGGTCTTTAACACTACCAGATTACCTGGCATTGAGACGGATAGGTAAGAATCCCTCCCACCAGAGACATCGTAAAGCATTGTCTGTTAGGTACCATGTCAATGGTAGGATGGTGAGTGGGCTGCAGCATTCTGCAGCCAGGCTGCGTAACTAAGACAATCTTTTGTGCTCTGAATTTCACACAATAGAACTCTGCTGGTCTGCAGAGATAGTAACTATTGTTTGATATTAATTTATTCTAGCCCGAGCATGAGTTCTTAAACCTACTGCAGCTTTCCTCTTTGATGTGTTTTCTTAGACTTTTTCGCTAATTTGCACCTCTGAGATATTGAAAAGGACTTCTAAGTCAGGAAAATAACTTGCAATGACTTGACTCTAAAGTCTGGAAAAGAACTCGCAATGACTCGACTCTCACTCGGGAAAAAAACTTGCGATCACTCAACATTAAAAATGAACTGACTTCTTACAACACTGATATCAAGACTTGCTGTTAATGATTGATGCGTTTCCCGGCCACTCTTTTTGCCTCATGTAAGTGTTTATTTTGTTTGATTTTTCAACAAAAAGAAGTGTTTAATTTTCATCGTTATGCACTTTGCCTTGATTGCCTGTCACAATGTAATGTTTCACATTTTTTTCGTTTTGAAGAAATTTCCACTTGAACGACAGTCGTCATATAGCCGTTCTAAACCGAGGTCGCTTTTACAAGGTACCCCTCCAGGTAAACGGATCCACCTTGGAGCCCTGTGATCTCGAAAAGTGAGTAGCTTTTGTGTCGCATTTCATCTTGAAGTTGCTTCTAATGTTCTGTCCATAAGATGGATTTGATATTAATGTGATGATACCTCTGTGTGTGTTTACGGTCCACAAATTTTATGTGCACAAACAGCAATTTAAATAATAATAAAACTATAATAATAATATTAATGTATTATCAGGCATGGGACTCTGTTGGGTAGTCTTGACAACATCGTCATAGCAACTACTTCCCTAAACATTTTGTCATTTGATCAAACTTGTTGTTAAACTGATCCTAAATGTCTATCTTTTGAACTATATGCAAATAACCAAATGTGACTTATTTAGGTAATATTTGTCTACTGTTACATATTTTCAAAAGTTTCGGAGCAATCCATATTACATAGGGTCTCCTTCTTTCTTTGTTTAATTTCAGGATTTTTACGAGCATTCTTGAAGACACATATGAACCCACAGAGGCTGAGCTCCATTTGCCTGCTCTGACTGCAGGAGAGAGGTAGGTCTGGTTTACTCACTCAAAACAAAAGACAAAATTCAGAAATAGCTTCAAGTGATGTGTAGAATATATGTCATTAATATTATATGTTAAATTTGGTTTCTTTACAGTTCAGCATTTCATAGCATGTTCGTATCCAGGCCTAGCCTAATTTTCATATAATAGCATTAAACAGATTATTTGTTCGTCGAGTGATGAGGTAAATTGTCAGCTTATTGCTTTACAATAGAGAATGGCACATTTACAAAACAAGTAAGGTTGGTGTCTATTGGTATTAACAACGGATTACTGAAGAAAGGCAACTTTCCTGTCATTCATTTGAATCAGCTGAAGAAAACTCATGGTTTACTTCACTTTATCACAGCTAAAAGTAATAAAATAAACGTCTGTGTCTATCACTCCTGAATTGTGAATTATCATTGATATGAATAAAGTCTATGATGGCACATCTCATAACCACTGCTAGGTTTGAACGTTATTTGTTATGTCTGAAGGAAAACGCATTTCTAGGAATGAGAGAGTGTATGCTTTTCTTATATCCATCACAAACAACAACCTTTCCTAATGGACATTTGCATACAAATATGTGGACAATAAGTGTATCATTAAGACATGAATATTCATCAACAGGAATATTCATCAATATGAATATTCATCAGACATAAATATTCATCACTCATGAATGTTCGTCAATATGAATATTCATCATACATGTATATTCATATACAATGTAAAGCTATAGAAGTTTTGCTCTCAGCTCTGCACATCAAATTCACCTATGTCAGATATCAGGTCATGAGCATTGATCTTTCTGGTCAATTTTTAAACAGCTTCAAAATCTTTTTTTTTTTTGGGTGTCCTTGATGGCTTGCTTGCTAGATCTAGGTTAATAAGAAAATGAAGGATGAGGTTCAACAGAACCTGTAGCTAAGAATCCTAAAAAAAAGTGACCCTGATATCTAAAGAAAATTGAATTTGTTGTGAATTCCTTTACAGGACACCTTGGGCATCTGCTCGTAAGAGGTTCTTCTCAAGCGGTTGTAACAAGACCTCTCTGGATGTCATAGAGGGCGCTGCATTCGTTCTCGTTCTTGACACGGAGGAGTATGATTACAACGAGGTAAGATGCTGTTTGCTAATGTAAATCTAAACATCGTTGCAGAATAATAGTTCCAAAGACAAATTGCATATTATTTATCAAAATGGCTAAAATTCATTCCAAAAAAGTGTAGTTTTAGATAAAAAAGGAAAGCATCAAAATGTACTTCTTTGAGTGGAATGGTAGAATTTTGTATCATTTACATTTTTTATCATTGCGGATATGAAAACATACAAATTTGCCAAAATGTTATGTGCTCATTACCCTGACCAATATCGTCATCAAATAAAAAATAAAAAAGCTATTGATTTATTTTGCAAATTTTATGTTCGTACTTGGCCTTGAACTGTTAACATTTTGATAGTCATTCATACTCAAAAGGAAGAAAAAAATTTTCAGTAAGTATTTGTTGTGTGACCTAGTCTTTGTCATTTTGTCGATGGTCGTTATTTGCATCATACAGTCATTGTTTAAGCCTTCTCTCATACAGTCGATCTGTAGAAGATAGTCTTCAGTTGTGTTATTATTTGTGGTTGAATGTTAACAATGTCACTGCATTCCGCTGGTTTCAGGTATTACTCACTCCCTCCATTCATCGATACCGAAGAATGAATTTGAAAAGTTATAACTCATATCCTCATGCAAGTCTACTCATTATTTCAACAGCTCTTTGCTGTTGATCGAGGTCCCCCTCCCCCCCCCCCCCCTTTAGATAAGTTTATCAAGTCTCAGGTCTGAAGAGCATTCCTCAGAAAAAAAGAAAAGAAATTGTTCCAAATAATAGACCCAAGTTAATTCACCTTCCTCTCGGAACCTCATCAAATGAACGTCAATTAGGGATTGCTCATCAGTTTCTATTAATTTTAAAAGCTCTAGTTGGTCCATACACATTTTTGGAATTAGTAGTATTTGCATGCCATAAAAAATAAAATAAAATAAATAACAATAACAGCAGGAGTCAGAAATTTTTCACCTAGTTGTTGTCTTATGACTGAAAATAAAACTTGGTTGTCAAGTTAATGAACTGCATTTCTTACAGGATTTTAAGGTTTCCAACCTCAAAGCAAAATAATCTGTTTGCAAGAATTTAAGAGGCTGTTCCAAAACCCAGACAAGTCTTGATCTGTTCAGCAGAGTCTTCCATGGACACTGTTATTTCTAATTTTAAGAAATGAGACCCCCCCTGCTAGCAAGAGTGTGAAAACAACTCTTTTCTCCAACACCCCCCTTCCATATCATTGTTAATTGTACAGGGTGGGTGCAGACACCTCCCGTAGCATTTTGAAATGTAATCCGAGACCAGTGTGATGTAGTTTGACATATAAAACGCTCTTCATTCATATTTCTAAGAATCATTCTTCCTCTGTCTCGTAGATCCTTAGGAAATGGTTGCCTGTGCATCAGTCTAAATAACCTCTTCCCTCTGTGTGTTTGTAGTGCATGTTGCCATAGTAACTGTTATTAATTTCAACCAATTAGGTTATGGTATTAGAGATATATGTAGTCACACCCTATACTTGCCATTATAAAAAAAAAAAATTAAAAATATCCTACCCAATATCATTTCCTGGTTCAAAATAGTTGGTGTGTTTTTTTGTGTTTTTTTTTGCCATGTTTAGGTCTTCATATTTGGTCATTCTTTCACCTTTTATTTATTATGTTATTCCATTCCAGAATTAATAACGAATCACTCTAAGTTACTACCTGTTGTAATAGATGTACGTTTTGTGTTTATCATAGGCATTCCTGTGAGAACCTGTATATATATGTATATAGCACAACTTTTAATAGGTGGTAAATTGGGTAAAGGGAATTCTATCTTTTAATGACTTTAATCACCCACACTGTATATAAATATATATATATATACACACACATGTATCTATAATTCTACATATAACATTCCAATCCTAATACTGCACCATAATTACTCCCAATATATCTTATTAGTAACAACACCCAATCAAAGATAAATTGCCTGACTGCAGAACATTTTGTGGTTCCATCTTCTCTGGGGGAAAAGAGTCTCTTCAAATTCAGCTGGGTGAATTAACGATGCAAAGCTTTCCGCCATGCAAACATTGTCCACAACTGGTGGTTGGTCTTTTCATATTAGAGTTTTTTTGTCACTTGCTGTATGTCTATAAAAATAAATTTCTTTGAATTAGACCAAACTTTTAATATTGGAAAAAGAGAAGTCAACCAAAGCAAATAAAAAAACCCAGAAAAAAACCCAGATTGGGTGCTAAGGGCTGCTATGTTGTGAAAGCTGTATGCCATATGGTTCAGGCACAATTGTATTGTGGTGAAAAAATTTACTTGAATGACGGGAAACCTCTCCATCTTCATCGTGGCAGTGGTTTCTCAATCCTTGGATAGTGGACACTTTACTATACAGCATCATATCAACTAGATACATCAACCTTTCTCATTTATCAGATGCAGCTGAAAACCGGAAAGTCAGTTACTTGGGAAAAACCACACAATTAGAGCAAAGTCACATCTAACAGTACCGGGTGTTAGGTTACAAAAACAACATGTGTAAATTAATCGAATAGAAAGTCGCCATTTTTATGAAAGAAATTAAATTGAAAGACTTGGTTGTTCCTGCTAGCAGTTAACATTCATTATTCATTTGTCAAAGTTGCCTTGCAGTTTCTTGTCAGCGATGGTAAAACTTTTCCCATTTGAGACAACTCAGAGGAACCAACCATTGCTGTAACAGAGAAAGCGTTGTACTGGGTTAGTCGTGTCAGTTTAGGATCAATGTTAAAGTGACGGTGTTATATTACATTTACTAAAAAAGTGTGAAGGGACAAATGACTGATGGAATAACCTTGTCGCTGTACCTGCTGATAATTGGATTTAGATTGGTTTGGTATCCCCCCCCCCCCCCACAAATCTGTTCTACGGCAAAGAACAAGTGACTAGAGTCATGCATCTCTTGACGTACAGTGAGAGGTATGTGTGTGTGTGTCATGAGTCTAGCACCTTGGGGTGCTGCTGTACATGTCACTGGTATAATCTAATGTTAACATTTCCACTTTTTCTCTCGCTCTCTCTCTCTCTCTCTTTCTCATCTTATATTTTTACTCATCATCTGATATCCCTATCATCACATCGTGATGATGCTCTTCTAGGATACCATTTGTGAGATGGTGAAGGACCAGCCGCTTCCTAAATGGTTTGACAGCGTTAAATTGCGCAAGGTAGAGTACCTTATGATGCTTTGGAGTCCCCTCCCTCTTCCCCCCCCCCCTCACTCTTACACACCAAAACATTTAAAGAACATGCCAATTTTTACACTACAAGAAGCTCTTTTTTTGCACATGATGTGGATAGGTTATCTTCACATTGAAGCTTAATCTATTTATAAACATCTCTGTTCACAACAACATAATGCTTGATAGCTTATTAAGTGACTACAGGTAAATTACCTTAGCAACCCTTACCGTGTGACCAGGATGGGTATGAATCTTTCTGCTAAAAGGCAGGATTTATTTAAAGTCATCGTGATTTAAAAGAAAAACTGCAGTAAGCATTTAAGTAAGCAGTCATAAGAAATCAGGTTATTGCTTTTCACTTTTAATCAAGCTTACTGCTCAGTCATTACCATGAAGCTTGCTATGTTCCTGCTGATTACTATATTTAAGCAATAATTCTTTTCTGAAATTGCTTCAGAAAGTTGTTAAAATATCAGTGTGATGTGTGTTTGTGTGATAATTCAATTTAGCATACAGTGCACAGCACCATCACCACTTCTATGTCCTTGACAGGGACTTGAGTGTCCCTCTTTCCTGATCCTTTTTTTCTACTAAACTAAGCTAATATATGACATCATGTGCAACTGGTAATTATTTTGCATATTTGTAAACCTGCCCTCTGTAACCCATCCGAGCTTTCCCAAACATGCTGTCCTGTCACCCAAACAAAGTCGTTGAGTTTCTAAAATTTTACAATTTTAGTCCTGATAATACATACAGGATTGAAAAGAATGTTTGAAATGGTCGATGCAAAAACTTCCATCAGTTCAAGACAGTAATGTCACTTCTATATTTGAGACTGTGGGGCAGCTTTTTGGCATCCTCTGAGTAGATGTCTACGAGGCCTGACGGCAAACTTGAAGGAATTAGTAAGATTTCACTGTTGGTGCACTTTATTGTTTCAAGCCTAGTGCTGGGGAAGGGTAGCTCTGTCCAAGCATACAAGCATTGCCAAGGCAGGGCTACTTGTCAAGGCAGGGCTGGAGCTCAGCAGAAAGGCAGTCGTATTGCTGCATATCTTAGGAAGAGCGTTGATCATTATTCCACACGAAAAATTAAACGGGACAGCTAGACTTGAGATCGGAGTCAGTGATTATTACTTTGTCTGGAGTGCAATGTAAATTATTTTGAGTATTTTGTTTGTTCTGCTAGACGATAGCGAGAGAAAGACAAGCAGGGGGGGGGGGGGTGGAAGGGAGGAGGGATGAGGGTAGGTGGTATCAGGGAGGCATGAGGAGGGGATTATTTTGCCCAAAAAATTGGTAATCTTTGAGAATTATACTCTTTTTGGACTGAAATTAATTCTACTCTGATATAAAACACAAAAATTGCCTTTATGCACATATTTATTAAGCAAAAAAATAATAATAAGAAAATAAAACAGTAAACAAAGAACATAAACAAACAAGCAAAACAAAAACATATTTTGAGATTTTAAAAAAATGCTGAAGAGATACATGTATTTCTTCTGTAAAGTCAGAAAATGGAGATGGAGAAAATTGAAAAATGATCATTTATTTATGTAAATCATAACAAATCAGCTGACTTTTTTTTGCATCTGGCAATTGTCTGTTTCTTTGTTTTTGTTGTTGTCAAGCATCTACTTACATCATATATATCAGCACTAGCACTGTTTCATTATCAAACATATTGCTTGCTGCTAACTTTTCTATTCAATATTATTTCCTGACTCATCTTGATTTTAACATACTCTCTTGCAAAGCCTTTGTTTCTCATTTGTTTTGTTTTTTTGTTTTTTGTGAAGATTTTACATTTTTGTTTTATTCTCATTTTGTAAATGGACTTTTCATGAAAATTCTTACTGCTGTATGACACAAAAGGCAGTCAAGATTAATGTTTTCTTCACTCCTAATTTGAGAAAGATTATTTTATTTAAGGGAGGTAAGTTTGAAAAACAGGAGAGAAATGGCAAAATACTTTGGCTTTTATTTTTGTGCTCCATTAACCTTGCACAATTGATTTGATTCTTCTACACCTCTTCCTGCCAGCCCCCTCCTGTAACCCCTTGTCTCGCCCTCCACCTTTCTAGTGGCCCCTTTGCATGTCATTATTTCCAAGAAAACAATACTTCAGTACCCACTGAAGTAGAATTAACCATGAGAGGAACTGTGTCAAACCAATAGTTGCAGCCTTTAGTTCATTTCCTATGGAGGGAGGCTCAATATTTTCCACATTCCTTACAATTTTTGTTTTGTCATCTCCCTTCCCACAATGCCTTGAGATAATACTCACCTTGGGTTCGAGGAATAAAGACACTATTCCTATATGGGGTGTGAGGGGGTGGGGCAGTGAGGCGAAACAATGACAGATATTTGAGAAATATGCAGGCATTCTCCAACATTTTTCAAATTTGAGAACAAACTCACTTTAATCAGAGGGAGGGGGTGGGGAAAGGAAGTGGTCAAAATCCTAATATATATTTCATGAAGATACATTTTGTGAACCTATTGCTTTGTTTAGGATGACGAAACCTTTAGATAACTTACATGGTTCTTTTACTCCAGTTTGGCAGTTTTGCCCTATAGTATTCTGGCTTCACGATATTAATTGTTTAAATTGTTTTCTTCTGCTGTAAATTTCGCTATCATTCAGTGCAAAATTTCATCTATGAACATTTTATTTCTTGAAATATGATTATTTTTGATTTATTTGGCTTAAAAATGATGTCTGGATTTTAGTTGACATTTTGAGGAGTTTAGGAAATGTTTTTGTAGAGTAGTAGAGTCCTTTTAAACTTGTTAAATTCTCTGTAATGAACCAATAAAATATAACTTTTGTTTAGGATTACTTGACAACACAAATAGTAAGTCATTTTGGAACTTCGCTTCACCGATAAGATTTGCCCTTGTCGTTATGGGCACATGAACCCCTCCCCCCACACTCTCTTCCCTATCCTGCCCCTTCCCCCCACCCATGTCCTAACACCTACATAATGTTGCAGATCCCTATAGTGATAAATCATGGTAACATCCTCAGGGCAATGAAGTCTGTGAATCTGTACGGTATAATATTTTGACCTTTCCATCGTTTTTTATATTTTTTACAGAAAAATTTCAATCTCGACGACTACGGAAAAGCTTTGCTTCACGGCAAATGTTACGACCGCTGGTTTGACAAGTCTTTCAATCTTGTGGCGTTCACAAACGGACGTATCGGATGTAATGCAGAACACAGCTAGTGAGTTGTTAACTTTTTAGAGAAAGGTCATCAAAGATAGAGCCTGGACACGATAAAAACCTGACAAGTTGATCCCACTCTCGACCCCAAAACATTGAAACTGCATTGATGTGATTGTGACTGTGTTAGGTCAAGTGAAGTATCACGAGTTCCTTCACGAGGGCAAAGATACTTTATACAAGTTGTTAACTTGTTTACAAATAAAGTAAACTCACTTTCCTGAACTCTGGAAAGGTGATACTGATGTCAGATGAATGAACAGGATTGAGGAAATAATATTTGTATTTTGTTACTCAGAGGATCTGAACATGAATACTAGTAGACCTGTAGAGTACAATACTGCTGGTCACATGACAAGCCTAATGGTATTTAACCTTCCTCACTGCGAGCAGTTAGGTTGTAGTACATGCAAAAGCGTGTGAATTTCATATGATTTGGTCGTAGTAACAGAAAGTTAAAACCGAGTTGAAGCTAGCTGTCTTCTTCAGCACAATATAGAAAATTGTGTGTCAGTCAGTGATAATGTAATGTTTTTTGGTCTTTCTGTTTGCAAAGATGTGAAGGTTTTTGCTTATTTCATTGTTTCTGGTATATTTTGGTGGACACAATTGTTTTCAAATATAATAACCTTTCTCTTGAATGGTCAAGTATGTAAAATTGGGAATCAAATAATAAACCAAAGACATAATAAATTTATTCAGACCATGAAGTTGCCATAGTAACCATGCCAATGGTTTTGTTTATCTTCAGTGCTGATGCACCAATCGTAGCGCACCTGTATGAAGAAGCCATGTCTAACGACAAGAGCATGGGCTACGATGACGACGGCCACTGTAAGGGCGTCTCCACCAAGAACTTACCACAGCTGAACAGGCTCAAGTGGGACATACCCGAAGAGGTAAGGCTGAGCTGTTTAGGACACCACTATATTTAGGAACCCCCACCTTAAAGGGTTGCATCCATCATCATCCACCCCACCATACAACCCCCCCCCCCTAATAAAAATAAAATAAATGATACACTATGCCACACTTTTCTCTGGATCCTCAAATGTGTTTCATGTTATGTTCTGTATGATACCTCACAAGTGATTGTTATCCCAAACAGTTCTAATAGTAGCTCTATCATGCCTGTCTTCTATCAACTAACCGAGAAAGCAAGTTACTTTAATGTCCGTTATGGCAAGGGACTAGTGCATGGTCTACAACAACCTATCATCACATCAAACAGTTGGGCACATGACTTCAGACTCAATTCACAATATCTTTTACTTTTTCTTTAATTCATGAAACCGGGACTGACGGATGTTAGGTGATGGAGCCTTCCATATTTTAAGGAAATTCCAAAAAAAAAATGTAAAAATGTAAATTTGAGAGGTAATAGGAAAAAGGAGAAGGTGAATACCTTTATTGAATGACAA
>KN887435.1:53651-69653 GCA_000934455.1 Apostichopus parvimensis | reverse complement strand
ATTATTATTATTATTAGATAGCCATGGTATTACCCAACAAGTTGCACATAAAGATGATAATTCCTAACGGTTAGCTTGCCCACAACGTGTAATAATTCATTTGGTATCAGATTGCAACATGCTACAACTGAAACGCTCAAATTGCCGTCATTGCAAGTTCAAAGAGGAAATAGCAGTCTTTTTGCTCTGAACTACAGTATTTCATGAAGTGTAAAAACTTGAAAACCTTCAAAACAGCAATATATACTAAAATTATTTCCTGCACACATGACATGTAAAAAACTGACTGTGCAGAATGTGGTAAATTTACTTGTTTTAGTAATTAGTAATAACAGTAGTTTTACACAACCAAGGTGTATATATGCTAATGTATTACTCGCTCATGTAGTTTGCAAAATTAATTGTCCTGTAAATTCCAGGGTGACCTCCAGCAGGAATTATTGGCTAATGTTAAAGGGTTTTGATTTGGCATTAATCGAAATCTTATATCTATAGTCATGAACTCCGCAGGCAAGAGAAATATTTCCCTCAAGGTCACTGTAAATTGTAATGCAAGCTGAAGATTTAAAACATAAACTTTTGAAGCTTAATTCGTATCTGGTATTCAATGCTATATTAGCAAACTAAATTTGCCAAGGACAGGTAGTTGGGCAAACTTGAGGCAAAAGTCTTTTTTTTGGGACGGGGGGGGAGGGGGGGTTGAATCATGGGCATGCATTTCGGTCATGCCTTTGCATGATGTGTGTATAGGATGCATTGCTTATGTCTATACTGCACTCCATAGTGTCAAACACATCTTTTAGAATTTGCGTCGAAAACGTTCCTCGAGAATTTGGACGGCGATCACTAGACACGTGTGTAACGACCACGTCATGCATCCACGTAACCGCGATCAGCATATCCTAGGCAACAGAGCGCCGCCAGCAAGTTGAGCAATCAAATCTTATTAATTTTGACAGTCATTCAAGAATTTAGCCAGCACGGCAGTAATTCCACCATAATAGAAACGCATTTCTTTCTCATGCACTGCCGGCCAAAATTTGCTCGACAAAAGGGCATCGCAGAGCTCTCTTTATTCGCTGGAAAATCATTTTGAATATTACTTTGAATAGTTTCAGAAGTAAAAGGCCAAGAGAACCATTAAGTGCCATATCTAAATGATCAGCGGAATATATATGTATGGCAAAGTTGTCATTCCCGCTATGCATACGAGCGTGTTTGTCGCTTGCATGCATGACTGTTACCTCTTAAAAGATTCTCTATTTTATGTTATTTTGACGACGGGGGCACTGAATTGCCTGCCTTCACATCAAAGGCGAAGTTTATAGGTTATTTCAACTGATCGGTAAAAGTGTAATGGGTGGTCATAATTTGTCTCGTTGAGTCGCTTCATAATAATAAAGCCAGCTTCATTATCAACAAGGAACGTTTTTTTTTTTTTTTTTTTTTTTTGGCTGGTTGGTTTGCTCTAGTTTGCAAACAAATGGAGTTGAAAAAACTGTCAATTCTGACGACAAAATTTGTCAGGGCAGAAAAATGAGCAGACCTTTTTTTGCTGTATACATTCATATTTGCTATTATAATGTTTACCAGTCTGGGGCTTTGAGTATATACTCTTGCTTCTCGGTGTAAACTTCAAAGTTTAGAAGAATCACATTTGAAAGGAAGTGAAAATGTCCTTTATATATATTCACAATCAAGTAGCTAATTACAAATGAACTTATGAAGGTACTGTACATGTAATAAGCCAATGTTTCAAGGTCGCAGTACTTTATTTGTTAGTAAATGCATTGTTTAAAGCCAACACAATCTATTCAGATCTCATTAGAAGAATATTAAGAAATCCATCCCAATGTACACTTTAACATCTTTGAGAGAGTGGCTTTGTGTTTTGATCAAACTATTCAAGTTTATATGAGTTTTTACACCATGAAAATAAAAAAAATGAAAAAATAATAATTGAGGTTCATTTCAGAGCTTGCTGTGATTGTGAACACTAAACTACAAGATAAAGCCTCTTAGTGCAGTCCAAATTACAATAGCAAATTATTAGTCTATTGTTGGAACTTACAGTACTCCTTGAAGCACATGTGGTGGGCACGTTAATTAAGAGCCCCTGCAGGCAACATGCAGCCCTTGAATAGATTTTATATGGCCTGTATTATCAAAAGGTTTTCAAGACCCTATTAATTTGAGAAGCAGAACTTTGAAGTACGGAAACATGTATGACAATGTTTGACTTTTGGGAGCTTTGTAGGTATAGGTCTAAGTTAGGGCATAGCCAACTTGTGGTAGGCTATTGTCGACATTATATCAGATCAAGAACATGCTTGTTGAAGTTTTGATCTTTTATTTGATCATTAGTTATATTATTAATATTTATTTATTAATATTAATTATCAATATTAATTATTATTACTATTAATAATATTTTTTTTTTAATTATTCAATAATAATAATAATAATTATGATTAATTAAATAATTATTTCAATATTATTAGGAATTTAAAATAATAAGTATAATTAATCATTATGATTAATTATTAAATAATTATCATTATTAATTATTACAAATCCAAAGATTGATGCACAGCAGTTTCTTAAATACAAAGGAACCATAGTATTTTATAAGGGACACATTTCAGAGACTGAAATTGCTCCTCAAAAATTGAACCCTAAATTATTCCCTGTTAACGAGAAGATAATATTGATTAAATAAATAAGATCAATTTATAAATTTAATTTAAAATATTTTTTGGCCACATGCACAGACACTTTTCACACTCATGTTAATCACATGATCTACAAGGCAAAATTGGAAAATGTCAAATTATTAATCACCAGTTTATCTCTCTCTATAATTTGAAAAGACGCGAACCCCTACTAAAGCTCTCAATTTGACTGCTTCGTGTGAATCTTAGTATCAAATAACTTAGGAAATCTGCTCCAGAAAGTGACATATTCCTGGAGTATGTTTAATTTTGACAGACGAAAGGAACATAAATTGTAAGCATCCTGTTGAAGCTTGCATTCAATTCCTACAGCTAGCTGTATTTACCTAAGTTGTTGAGATATTAATCTCAAATTTGAAACGTTTTTGTACCACAATCAGTGAGCTTGAACCAAAAATGTGCAGTGTCATAGATTTACATAGACAAATCTGCCAGCTTCGTTTTATCTCAAGAATTGCATCAATTTTGCCCGTTCAAAAGTGGGAGAGGATCACATTATGAATACACTATGTACAATAATTGCTATATGATCGCCTTCACACAACCTTCAATAAATTTGAACCATTATCAAAGGCAAGGTCATAACAATAGAGTGAAAAATTAAGACAGAAATGAATTTGTTGTCGGTGTGCAACTATGACATCACAAGTTCACTTTTGGTACAAAATTGTAAAATTACAGCTAATCTCGAAAATTGGCGAAGCGAATTGAATGCAATTTTTCACCAGGCTGCCTAGAATATGTTCATATATATGTGTTCGTATTTATAGTAGCAGGGCTGGACTCTCCTATATATATGTTCATACGTATACAGTATGTTCATATTTACAGTTGCAAGGCTGGACTCTCCTAATTTTAAGAGCTCTCCGATCAGAATGCCTGACTACAGTAGTTTAGAATGCAGACCTAGCTTCAAGCTTATGCTCCTCAGAAATAGCACAAAATATATCAATAATGTCCAAATTGTTTAGATTCTTTTGGATGTTTAACACTAGTAATGACTATGAGTTCTGCCTATATTGAGAAGTGTAATTCCCTTGATGAATCTCTGAGTCTGTGTAACTTGAGCTGTTTGGGGCTGCGTATAGGTGTTACTGAATGTGCCTACATGCAATTGCCGTGCAGTTAGTTTACATATGCTAGGTAAATAACATGATTCTTCTCATAACCAAAGAACAAAACTTACCCAAATGTCCCCCACATGCTAATCGCATGTGGGTATAATGTACTGCATGTGTACGCTCCACACACAGTATGTATTACTCATATGTCTATGTTGCAGTGTGTGTACATTAATGTTCGCATTTGTGACTCATGTGGGTATGTTCATTTTATTGTACATTAATGTCCACATGACTCATGTGGGTATGTTACATTGTGTGTATAAATGTTAGTATCCACATTTGTGACTCATGTGGATATGTTAAAGTGTGTGTACATTAATGTCCACATTTGTGACTCACATGGATATGTTTTAGTATTTGACATTAATGTCCACATTTGTGACTCATGTGGATATGTAATGTTCAGTGACCTGTAAATTAATACAAACAAACTCTTAATGTTAACATGAATAGCACAGAACAAACTTTAGATTGAAGGTATTGAACCCCCTCGCCCTGGCTGGAGAAATTACTACAAGATCACACCTCGGACAAAATGGCAGCCTCCTGGACACAAATTTGAAAGGTTACCGTGGTTACGTTGCCTCCCAAGTCGAATGTGGACATGACATTTGTAACATGTGGGAGTTTATTGTCGCTACATGTTGTTTCACTATTAACCTGTTCAACTAGGTTCATTTGACACAGTCTTGTGGGCCTCAGTAATTGCTTGGGCAACTGAGCATGGTTCAGATAAGTGTTTTGAAAAATAATCCCTATTTTTTTCTTTTTTGCCTGTCAAAACCAAGGAATATTCTTTCTGAATTGATTTTCGCTCAGAAGTTATTGAGTTAAATGATAAGTCTGTGATAATAAGTGAAGCCTAGGGTTAAGAATCATTGGAAATAGTTGAATGAATGATATACACAAACAAACAACATTAGCAGACATGATTAAACATTAACGTGATGTCGTACATTGCACAAATTCACAGAATTATGAAAAGGTAAAAAGTCTTCCATTTCCTTCCAGCATTGCGGATTAAATTCTCTAATGACTACCTTTCGATTCAAGCAAGTTTGATATGTACATAAAAGATGAGCTTGCTTCGGCAACCAGGCTTTACCAAAATGTGCCTCGATCTTCTCATTGCCCGCTGGCAATTGAATTGTGAAACATTCTTCTAGTGTATATAGAAGATAAACATAGAGTAGGTAGTGATTAGCAATTACAATTAAAATAAGACTAGTGAAGTTGAAATCTGTGGTAAGGAAATACAGCTATGTTGACATTACCTTGTGCAAGTAAAAGTAAGTTAAGCCTGCGTAAGCCAATTTTCAAGCTGTTTAGACAAGTGACAAAGTATACTGTTAGTTAGTCATCTGTATAATTGATTCTCTTTTTAATGTATTCAAATTTATTCGAGTTTATTCAAAAGCTATTAAAGCTATAGTCCATTAACATTTTGAAGTCATTGCTTTTGTAAACAACACAGCCTATAAGACCGTCCCAGATAATCTGTAATATTTCCTTTTCCATCCTCATCCACAGAGACTGCGTCGTAGTTTGCCGCCAAATTTAATACGTCGGATGTCCTCAACCTGGACAACAACTACGTCTGCAACAGGTAAGTAGCCCTCCCTCATCTGGATTTTGTAAGGATGGCAGGGCAAATGGAACCTTTGAATATTCATCACTCCTCACTTACCTGTCTTCTTCCAACTACTGCACTCTCATTGTACCTTGTGTAGAACTATTGTATCACCTCTCAGCTGTGATCTCCCCCATGGCTAATGCCACTTCAAGTCTGCTGCCCTCTTGTAGACGATATGATACCTTGAAATGACTATTGAGATAAAAGCATTTCGGATGTGACAAAAATTAACTGTTACCCTGTCTCTACAATATATATTGCATTCTGTATTTCTGTTTTCTTATTTATTCAGTAATTTATAATCACTAGAAATAAACAAAAAGGAATCAAGGAATAAAACACAAAACTTCTAAAAAAACAGCCCCCCCCCCCGAAAAAAATTCCCCAAAGGGATAAGGAAAGGTGATAATGGGAAATAAGCCTGCATCAACAGACAGAATCAACTATTACCTGTCTCGGCAATATATTACATTCGATATTATAAATGAACAAATTAACATTATTCTGATACATCATGTACAAAGGACATGTATAGTAAACTCTTTAAGCTCTGTAGGATATGGGAACTGTAAGAAGGATAAATTTGATTATTTTATATGGTCATGTCTTTTAAGCTGTCATCGGTTAAGTGCATTCTCGATCCAGGAATTTTTATATTCTCACCTTCAGGTATGCCTACTCTAGAACCCCAACCACTGCGGACGAGGAGCTCCAGTTTCCGACATTCGCGAGACAGTACCTCCCCCGTCCCGGGCGACAGCCGGAGCACCAGTCCCTCGCTGATGACGACATCGCCAAAGTCGGACAGCAACGCTAAATACCGATCCCTCTCCGTCGGGACCGGAGCTCACAGCCCCCGCTCGACCAGTCCAGTGCAATTAACCTCTTCTTTCTCCAAGTTTGGCCGTTCCTCCTTCAGCAGCGGGAGCGCGTCGGACGACGCCATGGAGGGACTGTCCCCGAGATTGGAGATACCGACCTTCGACGAGAGGCGGAGCAGCGGGGAGACCAGCCTGCTGGATCCTCGCAAGTCCATAACGTTGACGATAGTGAACAACTCAGCCAAATCAGAAGACGAGGATGATAATGAGCAAGCAGCTAAAGAGACGGAGGGCGAGGCACCGGCGATGGAGACGGCGGCGCCCGCTCACCCGTTGGTGAAAAAGAGAAACAGCGTCACGATCAGCGAGAATGTAACGATCATTGACGATAATGGAGGCAGGCTTAACGGCAGTGACACTGGAGATCTGGACCATGAGGATGAGGTGGGTAGAAAGATTTTATGAGAAGGATCTTTCTTTCGGGAATAATCGCCCAAATTAGAGTCTCATTATTGTGAAAATGGTCGTACATCTCACAAGTTGATTTCCTTTGTTTTTGTACTAAACACTATACAGTTTTCATTAACATATTCCCTTGGAAATATTAGCTGCAATATAGTTATTTGATAATTTTATTATTAAAATATGAAACAGTCTCTTATTTAACTTTAAATGCCATGATACACCATGGCTGACCATCCAGAGGTTTTTTGTTTGTTTTGATAAGTAGAGGGCAGTATTTAATTTATAAACTGTTGGAAATGTGGGGATCGATGATAGTACTACGGCAATAGTAACTGACCCATTGACGTTACACAAAAAGATGCTTTTAGCATACATAATTCTGTGTTGAAGTCAGAGATTTTTGCTGGCTGTGATAATCCCATTAAACAAATCTTCACAGAATAATTTTTTTTTTTAAATGAATAAAAAGTTACAACCATACATGTGCTTCAAAGGCTTCATTAATCTGGTGTCAAACGTGCAAGTAGTTCCTAACCTTCACTTTATAAGAGTTTCTACCTTTTGGGAAAGAATAGGAAATGAAATGTGCAATTGTAATTGTTACACAAAGCTTGCTATGTGCAAGAGTGACAGCTACACACAGCACAGTATGTACAAGTATATCAATAATACACACAGGCATATGTGCAAGAGTGACAGCTACACACAGCACAGTATGCACAAGTGTAATAGTGATACACACAGCTAGGCATGTGCAAGAGTGATGGCTACACACAGCACAGTATGTACAAGTGTAATAGTAATACACACCGCTCGGCGTGTGCAAGAGTGACAGCTACACACAGCACAGTGTACAAGTGTAATAGTAATACACACAGCTTGTCATGTGCAAGAGTGCAGCTACACACAGCACAGTATGAACAAGTGTAATAATAATACACACCAGTCGGCATGTGCAAGAGTGACAGCTACACACAGCACAGTATATACAAGTATATTAATAATATACACAGCTAGACATGTGCAAGTACATTCCGTACCTACTTGTTTTTGTGTTACTTGATTGACCCAGGTCAAGGACGTGTGCACACCTGCACCGTTGGAATCTTGCAAAGTATTTGATTATATATACACCTGAACATTTGCGTCTCTTTGTTGTGAACAGACGGATGCAGGCTTGGATGAGCCACTGCCTGAAGATTGGGACCCCACACTACCGGAGTGTCAGGAGTTACTGGCTGGTCTGGACGAGTGGGATTTCCCCATCTTCGAGCTGTCCCTGGTCGCAGGAGATAACATACTAAGCAACGTAAGTACTTGTGGCAATCTTGTCAATTATCGATGATCTTTCAAGATGAATAATGATGGAGTTTTCAGAGAGAGATGACCGGTCACATCTCAAGTGTGACAGATGTCTGTGACTCTGTTATGTACTCAGTAATGGTTGCAATCTGTCATAAGTGAAGATTCCAACTAGGGGCAATTAACTCTTTTTAACTAATTTTTAAAACAATTACAGTTTGCAAAGAGAGAATCAAGCAGCTTATGTTCATTACCAATTGGGAAGCTACTGTATTATTTAATAATTATCCATTGGAAAATGTATCTGTTTTCTACACTAGTTGAGGAAGGGACGTGCAGTTATGTTTCCTACCTATTGGCGAACAATACGTGTTCGCTATTTTTCCTATGAACGTACTCATCACAATTGTAGGGTAGGGAGTGGGAGCAACAAATCCTCCTCCCTCTCCCCCATCCCCTCCCCCCTCTGCATCGGGGCACCAAGACACGTATCAAAAAATTGCAGATGCGTTTTGACTTTGTCTTTCCTTAATAAGATAAAACAAAAGATTGTAATACTTTACACGGAAAAATGTTAAGAATTTATACAGGCGCCCTTGAGCATCACCCTTTGCATATTCATTAAAGAGCTTCAAACAGGTGATAGTCAAAGAGAAGACTAATGAAGCATATGATAATCCTGTGATAGTGATCTTTAAACATCGAGAAACAATAGGTTACATGAGATCTTTCGACTGATACTGATACTGAAACCTCAGAGGAAGGTTGTTCTGGAGAATATAATAGGACGGCTGACTATTAGTTTACACAATATGATTAAAAGAGAGGGATTTCCCCTTTGTACAAGGTGTGGTATTACATGAAAGAGAAATTGGATCAGAATCATATGAAAAAAACATGAATGACACTGTTATGATTTCAAAGAGAAAGTTCATGTTTTTGTAATATTGATATAATGCTGCCATGGAGACGCGGTCGGAACATGCATATATATAGTTTATGCCGTTCCAGACAGTTTTCAAAATTTGCATACTCAAGAAAATATTTGAAAAATTTGGATTTTCTTGTTGCATGTAACGTACGTACTCTACAGTGTCTGGGCCACAAGTTTTGTCTTTTTAGAATCTGGGTTAGTTCACTTATCAGTTGGTAGTTATGCCTGTTTGGTAAAGAAAAAGCAAAAATACAAAAAGAATTGTTTGACTTTATATTTGGTAATATTGACGAAGAGTAGAAGAATAATAAGAGCTTTACTGCTGATATATTTAGACAAACACGTAGACACCACAGACTAGTCTGCTATGAGTGAATTCTATCTTAGGTTTAAAGAAGAATAGCTGTGAGGTAGCCTGTAACATACTCTGACACACAACCAGACAATTATTCTTGCCAGCCCACACCCTGGATCTCCTTACAAATCCTCAGCCTGTTTCATCTTCAATTTTTGGTTTTAGTCACAGTCGCCAAAATAGCGAGTAATTTCAAAAATATTTGTCAAGGCCTGAAAACCTTCACAACATGTTTTCTCATGGTAGAAATCATGGATACTTTTCATACATGGTATATGGATTTGCCATATTGAGTACAAGAGTCCTATTGCTTGTGAGGTCAAATCTCCTATAGGTCACCAGAGGTCAAACTCTGAAAAACCTTTTACATGATATGTAACAATGGAAATCGTGGATACCTCTAATACTTGGTGTGTGGAATGGATTCATAACATTGAGTACAAGACCCCTCTAGTTTTTGGTGGAGGTGTGTATAGCCACGTAGAGTAGACTGACCTGTGTTATCATAGTGTTATCATAGTGTTATCATAGTGTTATAGTAACAGCTAGTTCTGGTTATATACTAACAAGCAGAAGTCTAGTGCATTGAAGTCATCGAAACCTCAATGCATTTTGCATTCTGGTTGATTTAAAGTTTGAAGAAGAACCTTGTAGCGATTGGTACCATAGTCTGAAACAGACAAGACCAGATATAAGTGTGCAATTACTCCAGGCTATCACTAATTCCCTAGGTCCCATGTGGGCATAGCTAGACCTGATTTGGTCACCGTTTTAATACAATGTTTAATAAGAAGAAGTCCTGAGGACAGTGACTAGAATAATTCCTAACGAAGCAACAAGTGAAGTTCACTTCACTGCAAGCGGCCTGGTACACATGTAAAAGTACATTCAGTGTCGTTCATGGCTCTTTCATGTGTATCTCAGTTATTATTATTATTATTATTATTATTATTATTGCACTGCACTGTGGAATATTGATTATTCACTACAAACGTTTTTATTGATTTCGTATTCATCCTTTATGATATCTTTGTCTATCGTCCATCGCATGTTATTGAATTTGCACTTTCAAATAGTACACTGCTGCTGCACTGAAGCCAGTTAGAAGAGAGCCGTGGCAATGCAAGGCATGACTAAAATAAATAATAATAATAATAATAATAATTTTAACAAAAATTAATAATAATAGTAATAATAATGCCAGACAGATTCCTCCCAATGTGGTTTGAATAAAATGTATGTTGGTTGGTTCTTTTGGGGTTCGTAATATTACTACTCCTTGTGCTCAAAATCAATATTCAATTTATCGGTGGCACAATGCATCTCAGTTGATGAATGAATAGTTTATCAGAATAAAAAGTACAGTAGGTTAGTGTGTAATAACACCGTATCTACAGTATATATGACTTTAACGAACAGAGCCCATCTGTACACAGCAGTCAATGCTGTTTGTTACCACTATTGCTTGAATCAACTATACTGCACCATGTCGTTAATTACAAACAAGGGTACTTGTTTTGTATATATATATGCTGATCAAGAGATGTGAGACCAGGTGTCAGTCTACAATGAATTCAGTACTTGATTTGTATATACCGATCAAGATATGTGTTACCAGGGAGTTATGTTCCATAACAACTCCCTGGTGTTAACTAGGTGTCAGTCTGCAATAAATTACACTGATCAAGAGATGTGAGACCAGGTGTCAGTCTGCAATGAATTACACTGATCAAGAGATGTGAGACCAGGTGTCAGTCTGCAATGAATTACACTGATGATTGATCAAGAGATGTGAGACCAGGTGTCAGTCTCCAATGAATTACACTGATGATTGATCAAGAGATGTGAGACCAGGTGTCAGTCTGCAATGAATTACACTGATGATTGAACAAGAGATGTGAGACCAGGTGTCAGTCTCCAGCGAATTCAGTACTTGATTTGTATATACACTGATCAAGATATGTGTTACCAGGAAGTTCTGTTCCATAGCAATTCCCTGGTGTTACCAGGTGTCAGTCTGCAATGAATTACTGATTGATCAAGAGATGTGAGACCAGGTGTCAGTCTGCAATGAATTACACTGATGATTGATCAAGAGATGTGAGACCAGGTGTCAGTCTACAATGAATTACACTGATGATTGATCAAGAGATGTGAGACCAGTTGTCAGTCTACAATGAATTACATTAATGATTGATCAAGAGCTGTGAGACCAGGTGTCAGTCTACAATGAATTACACTGATGGTTGATCAAGAGATGTGAGACTAGGTGTCAGTCTACAATGAATTACACTGATGATTGATCAAGGGATGTGAGACCAGGTGTCAGTCTCCAGTGAATTCAGTGCTTGATTAGTATACACTGATCAAGATATATGTAGACCAGGTGTCAGTCTGCAATTCTCACTGTCCATCCTATCAGCCTGGAACGCAATTAATTTGACAACACTAAGCAGCCACACATTTATGAATGAAGGAAAAGCCAAATTGCTCAAATAACACTGATGAAATCATTTTCAACACAGACCTATAGAATGTTGGAAAAGAAATGGCAGGCCATATATCAGTCTGACATTAATCCAGTCCATCTATTCATTCCCTCTGTAATCCACCCTCTATGTTGGTCTCTATCATGCTCAGCTTGACCTGTACAGGTGACAGAGATGTGAGACCAGATATTAGTCTGACATGAATCCAATCCATCCATTCCCTCTGTTATCTGCCCTCAAGCTCAGCTTGACCTGTACAGGTGACACAGATGGGAGACCAGATATCAGTCTGCAACAAATGCAATCCATCCATTCCCATTTTCCCACCATGATTTTGGTCTGTGTTTATGCCCAGCTAGACCTACAATGTAGAATTTGAAAGAGATTGCAGACCAGATATCAGTACTGCAAAGAATCCAGTTCAGTTAGTCTGCATTGTCATCGAGGGACACCAAAACATTTTTTTTTGTTTTCAAGTAGAAAAGTGAAATCTTCCCTCTGTGCCCTCTGTTACTATCTGCACTTTGAAGAGAACTGACTGCACATTCCTGAAAGTTTACTTTGTGAATAAAAAAATTGGAAATAAGAATGTCATTTATACACTTTTAACCGCTGTTTGATGCCTTACAGCATTTATGATTATAGAAGCTGGAATAAAACTCTCCTCGGTGATGTTAACGAACTCTTTATTTTTGGATGGTCTGTGACCCTATCATTGCCAGCACATACTCTTCTTTTATGTTAAGTAAAGCTTTCTCCAAACTGGATAAGAATCAGAATAAGATAGAGACAGAGAGAGAGAGAGAAAAAAAAAATTATCATTTCAGCCCAGGGAAGATTTCTCAGTATTCGTAAACACCTGCTATGAATTATTTCTAACCAAAACATCCTTGAGTTTTTTCCCCCACTTTTTTATTCGCTCTCATTTTTTCCATTTTCGTCTATTTTTATTTTGGTCTTCTCTTGTTTTGTTTTTTAGACTTTTTAAGTACGCTGTCGGTCTGTCTCCTCGGAGGGTAGCCTGTAAGATTTATTTTTAAGTCTAAGATGTATGTGATAATTTTATCTGATGATTATGTTCCTCGTTTATCTCTCTCCTTTCACTCTGTTTTTTTTTCATTTCTTGTATAAATCTCTCGTCGTCATGACAGGTTGCTTACAGGCTGTTCATGGACGCTGGCATCTTTGAAACATTCCGCTTACCAGTCAAAGAATTCATCAATTACTTTAGGGCTCTGGAGAATGGCTACCGAGATAAACCTTGTAAGTGATGTTATTTTTACATATCGCTTCTTTTATTTTGTCTTTTTTTTTAAGGCTCGTTTCTTCAAACAGGCGGGCAAACCGTGTGACTCTAAATGTCAACAAGCTGTATATATATGTAAGCTGGCAATTTTTTTGATATGAATGAACAAGCAAAAACAGCCCTATCGTCTTGGTGTTTTGCGGTACAGAATTAACTGCCTCTTTACTTATAAGAGTGACCAATTCATGAAGATGCCTTAATCTTTCTGAATATTTGTACTGTATAATAGTTCTGTTTTGTTTTATGAAATGCATCCTCCCTGTCTCTCCAGAAGAAAAAAAATTCCCAACCTTCGTCAAGGTATGCTAGTGATGAAGTCACGCAGATGGCTAAACTAACATAGCAAACCCCCTCATCCGTGTCCGAGATAAAAAGGCCTTCATCGATCCCATTGTTTGCAGTGAGAAGTTTAGAAATGACAAATTTAGAGTTACAGGAGACACACACCCTATTATCATTATTGATACTGAGTTAGAGATAACTGTCATGTGACATGAATAACTTCCCCAAACAGCTAAGAGATATCATATTCCATTTGGGAGATATCACAGATTTGATATTTCTTCACATGCGAGGCTGAAGACTTGGTCCAGTCTAACTATGACATCCTCGAGCCACATTTGTTCCAATTACTTTTATGTTTCGTTTTTTTTAACAATGTTTATTTTCTATAATGGAGATGGGTTTTGCAAATTCTGAATTTAAACATATTGAAGCTGGTCACATGACCTAATGATGTCATTGGTTTCAGGGTCAAGACTGTTAGCATTTCATCTTGAAAATGTGAAAAGAAAAACAAAGATAATGTAAAATGTTACTGATCCTAGTGACACTATGACATCACAGTGACACTATGACATCACAGTGACACTATGACATCACAGATTTACCAAATGACATCTCTCAGACACGACTTTTAAAGCTGAGATAATCTTCCAAACTGAACAAGATGTTTTACTTAGCTTTTTTTTTGGGGGGGGGGGAGTTGTTCTCTACAAAAATCTCTGTCATATGTAATCTGAAGGTGATGTTGGTGTTTTTTTTGTTTTTTTGTCTCCTTTAATGCTAATTCATTCTAATGAGCTTAGTGCCCCCTTAGTATACAAATTAGGCAAATGACCTTCATTCCTTCGTTTTGTGAATGACAAACAAATTTCTCTGTCTTTAAGTAATTTGTAAAGTTAAAGAAAGGTTACGGCTGATGGTAAATCAACAGTATCGAGATCGAGAGGTAGAATTTATCTGTTCTGAGTGACAGTTTCTATCTGAGTGATTTGTTTGCCCTGAACTGTTACTTTGTCCATTTAATTCTTTTTGCCAATTTCTCTAAGTGGAAGAATCTTTTTTCCCGTCTCATCATCTGATGTGTAACCCTCCGCTGTGAAATGTTTTTTTTAAGGTCTGCCAAAAATTGAAGTGCTTGTCAAAACATGTTAGGGTACAATGGATATAGTGATTTAGGGTACAATTTATTCAATTTGTTACATCACTAGTTACTTGTCATGATGTAATGGGCTTATGTAAACTTGGTATAGATAAATTTGCTTCAATAGATGTTGAACTCAAGTGTGTTTATTGCTGCTGTTGCATGGTCAGCAAGAAGCGGTGACAGCGGTGGGATTTTGGATTCTTTTTTCAGAGCATGCAAGAGGAGGAATTATATATCATTGCATACTATATTAGCTTCTTGAGAATTAATTTGACTTTTTGGAAGGGTGGCTTTGGTAAGGTCATTTAGCACAAGCTGTCCAATACTGAATACACGACTCGAAGGAGCTTAGGGTCGATTCTGTGGGAAATTATCATAACGTGAAATTAACAAACGGTAAAACGGTAGTAACCCGTTTCATCCATTCCTTCTATTGTACTCTAGCAATGGTAGTTTCATAGCTTTCTTTAAGTTATTTGTTTTCTACAAAATATAAGAATTTTACATAAAAAACATCCCCCCCCCACACAAAGTGAATGCTGTCATGACCATTTGAAAATGGTGGTTAAAGTATTAACTGCTGCTGTTGGATAGACGGCAGTGCGGGATATTTGCATTGCAGTGTAAAGGAATCAGCTCATTGATTCATCATTCTTTATTTATTATTATTGGGGACAATTTGGGAAAGATCAGGTTTATTGCTCTGGCCTAGCCAATATTATACTTGGCAGTTGCAAAATTGTGTTATGAAACTGACCATGAAAGTCTTCTGAAAGGAGAACATTTGAAAGCTTTACTGACTGCAGTCAGGGACACACCTCATTATCTGTGTCATTCACACCGAGCTTGGTTGCTACGGTGATCGGTTGCCTAGCAAAGAGAAGGCGTCACATTTGTAATTAAAGTTACTATCGGGGACAATCTTTGATCAAGGGAAGTCAAATCTTCCATCACAAATGATTAATGGCAGGGGTTTTTACAGAGACAGCTAAAACTCAGATTGTCCCAATTTGTCATGAATGGCCATTAGTTATTTTTTTTTCGAATTTATTTTGGAGGAAATTTGCGGCTTAATGAGGTTGAAAGGATATATGCAACAGCATTTGATCGGCAATAGTTTTCTTTGAAAGAGGTTAAGATTCTGAAAATTGATGAGTTGCTGGCTTGACATGTAAATTTGAAGTCTTTAATCAAAACTGAAAGGCAGACGTCAGCGCCTTTGTTAACTCATTGTACGGAGTACTTAAAAATCCCTGGAATTGCTTTAAAACCTTAAATGGTCAGATGTTATTGTCTGCCAAAGTTACTCTTTGGAGGAATTGAACCACGTCCCTCAGGCTGTGGCTCAAATTGTTTGTCTCCATAAAGCGAACTGTTTCTGTCTTGTAATGTGATGCACCAAATGCTTTTAG